>VMDO01004481.1:0-124723 GCA_007922755.1 Pedetes capensis | reverse complement strand
AGGAGTGGGGAGACGGGCAAATAGGTGAGTGGGCAGAGGCGGGGCAGATAGCTCCCCGACAGGCAAGGGAAAGATGGATACACAGGGAGCGGCAGGTGGAGGGAGGGAGGAAGGGACAGGTGGGTGAACAGAGAGAGGGCAGGGAGAGAAGCAAGTAGAGTAGGATCTTCACGATGGTTGCCCCGGGGTGATGGGCAGAGGCTCCCTGTGGCCCATGAAAAAGTGGCAAAAGAACAGAAAGCAAGAGCAAGGCCGCCCATGCCTGCCCAGCCTTCGGGATTAACGGTGCTAATGAGACAGCCTGTCAACCATGGCGTGGCCTCCCACCCTGGCTGAACCTGGCCCAGGAGGTGCCAGAGAGGCCACCTGGCGGCTGAGCAGGCAGAGGGTTCTGCCAGGGAGGCACTGTGAGTGCGGAGTAAGTGCCCTCGTGTGGGGCATCGCCCTGCAGCTGGACTCGCTCCGAACCAGCCACCGAGGACCCGCCCTCTGGTAAGGGGGAACGAGCACCAGGGAACTGCGCTACCCGGAAAGGAGGCTTACACCCACGGCTACTTGGAGAAGCCTTGAGAAAGGCAGGCTCAGAGGCTGATGCCCATGGCAGCTCCTGGCTTCTTTCTACCCAGTGAAGACGCTGACTCCAAGTGCTCTGCTCCAACAGCTCTTTATTGCTTCATCTGTCCCAGTGGATAGAATGGACCCCAACTGCTCTGTTCATTGCCCTTAGATCCACATCAGGGGCTAGCCAGGGACCAATCAGAGGTAGTCACCTCAGACAGGTCTTGGCCAATCAGGGGGGATATGCAAATGTAGGTTTGTAAAAGCAGCCAATCGGGGGTAGTTCCTGAATGGTCCAATCAGGAGCTGTTTGGTGATTTGGAAACAGCCAATCAGGTGTTGAGGGGTCTGAGGAAAGGGATTGGTTGCCAATGCAGTCTTTAGAAGCTCGCAGCCCAGGAGTTCCCAGATGTAGGGGAAAGGTTACTGCTTGGAAAACAAGCCTCAGACCTCCAAGTGGGCCTAGATAGGTCCCAGGGCAAACTGCCTCTCTAGGCAGTGCCGTACAGTCTCGGCAGAGGGTCACTCAAGTGTTGGCTTGGCGATCAGCCTCTCTCAGCTGTGTTTCCTGGGGCCAGTGGCTTGACCTCTCTGCTTCAGACCTTGCATGGATGGCAGGAGGCGGAGCCCAGGGGTCTGATGAAGCCGGCCACCCTTCTGATGGATGGGGGCTTCTGCTACTTGTGCTCTCGGTCTCCTCCTCCAGCATCCCAACCCTGCTGTGTGCAGCTGGCTGGGGCTGACGCCCTGGGGTAACAGACTTACCACCCAAGGCTGGGGCTATTGCAAAGCCCCCTGGAAGGCAGAGTGTGGGCTTTCTGGGGGAGGCACCACAGAGGGCAGGCAGGACACAGTCCACGTGTTCTTTTTTTTTTTTTTTTTTTTTGTGGTACTGGGGGTTGAACTCAGGCCCTTGCGCTTGCATACTTTGCAAGTGCTGGACCACTGAGCTGCACCCCCAGCCCATTTTTTTACTTGTTGAGACAGGATCTTGTTAAGTTACGCAGACTGCCTCTGGTGTTGAACTTGCGCTCCTCCTGCCTCTGCCTCCCGAGCCGCTGGGATTCCGCATGTGTTCTTAATGCTTATAGCAAAAACCTTGATTCAAAAAAATCATCCAGACAAAGACTGAGCCAGACAGAAAGCAGAGGTCTCATGACCCAGGTGGGTGGGAATCAGCAAACACACACGTTTCCTTTTGCTTTACATTTTTTATCACTTTATATTTATGTATTTATTTAGAGACAGGGTCTCGCAATGTCGCTCAGTCTGGCCTGGAGCTCCTGATTCTGCTTCAGATCCCAAGGGTTGGGATACAGGGAGGGGGGCACCAGCTTGCCTGGCTGCTAGCACTCACTGTTCTGGCATCAGCCTGCCATTTGCATCCCTTCCTTATCCATGTGTCTCAGTGGCCTTGCCACCTGGGTACCTAGGGACCCACTGCTTATGCACAGCCACAGCACCCCAAAGGGTGACCGAGTAGGTACAGTGGCCAAGGACTCTGAGCCAAGCAGCCTGGGCTTAGGTCCTACTCTGTTGCTTTTCACCTCGTGACCTGGGCAAATCCTTTAGCCTGCCTGGACCTCAGTTTCCTCCTCTGTAAAATGGAAACCGTGAGCTAGCACCAGATGGCTGATGGCTGGGAGGACCCAGAGGTCACTAGCTACAAAGCACGGAGTTGTAGCTGGCACAATCGGTGCTCAGGTGTGGTGGCCACATGGATGACTCCAGCATGCAGAAGATGGAGGCTCGAGGATCGCAAGTTTAAGGCCACCCTGGACTACATAGTGAGAACCTGTCTTAAAAAATAAACAAAAAGTAGACGCACTACCTGTATGAGTAGCCACTGTGATTTAATCATGCTATGGGGGCACAGGAGCTCCCTTCTGGGGGGTTGCAGGGTGTTCTACCAAGCACACTTAGGGGTTTCTGTGCTCCAGCAGGCACATTTCCAGAAGGGAAAGAGACTATTGGTCCAAACCACGTTTCTTTGTTTTGTTTTTTTCTTGTTTGTTCGTTTGTTCGTTCATTCTTTCTTTCTTTTTGCTGTTTTGTTTTTGGTGGTTCTGGGCCTCCTGCATGCGTTGCAAGTGCTCTGCCAATGAACCCATTTTTTTCCCCCCAGTACTGGGGGTTGAATCCAGGGCCTCACACTTGCGTGCTCTGCAAGTGCTGGACCACTGTGCTGCTCCCTCAGCCCATTATTTTTTACTTTTTGAGACAGGGTCTTGCTAAATTACGCAGACTCCCTCTGGTCTTGAACTTGTGATCCTCCTGCCTCTGCCTCCCAAGCCACTGGGATTACAGGCATGCGCCACCGCACCTGGCTTTCCAATGAACCCAGTTTTGACTTTCTGTATTTGGGGCATGGGCTCACTGTTACACATGCTGCCTCTGGTCTCAAACTCACGATCTTCTTGGCCAGGGAGTGGCAGGTGAGGCTGAGAGGTGGCCAGGACTGGGAGGGCTTGGGACATGGGTCCAGAGCATGCAGACACATCTCATTGTCAAAGGCATGGTGTGGCCAGGAAGGGTAATGCTGCTGGTGGGGCTGCACTAGGCGGATGAGCGGACACTGGACAAAGTGCCAGGTGGGAAGAGCCACCTGAGCCAGCCTAGGGCAGGTGCCTCAAGGGCAGCGCGGGTACCAAGCCCCATGCAGCAGGGTGGCTGCCAGGGCAGCGTCTGTCCATTACTCAGGAAGAGGTTGCTAGCGATGCCCTGTGTGTGTCCCGCACGGCAACCGACCACCAGAGGCTGGGCAGGGAGACTGGAGAGCCAGGGCACAGGACCCCAGCTGCCTCCCAAGGCCCCTCCCACCTGCCAGAGACTCCGGAATATGAAATCCCTCCCATTCTAGGGTTATGGAACATTCACTCCTGGGCCCAGGATGCTGAGAGCTCTCTCCGCCAGTCTCCAGGGCTGCCCTGCCATGACAGTGACCGCAGCCCTGTTGTGGTTCTGGGTCCAGGGCACGCCCCCCTGTGGCCATGCTGCCAGAGGGGGCCCGAGGGCCTGCAGGCTGGGCTACAGGGGCAGCAAGCACACGCCGTGGCCAAATGTGGAGTATCCTGACCTGACTCCCCTCCCCCAGTGGCCTTCCGGTTCCGGGGCACCCCTGGCAGGTGCCCCCTGCTCTATTTTTATTCAAAAAGCGTCTGCCATGTGTCTATTTATACCGAGCATCGTCTTGAGTTTCTGGGCATCTGCTGACCTGAGCCTCCCTTTGGCCTCCCGGTCCCCTCGGAGGCCAAGTGGGTTCTGTGTGGCACCGAGCACCCCAGCAGACCAGCATCTCCCCGGAGGGGAGCCCGTGGGAAGGGAAGAAGCCCATATGGTGTGGCACCCTGCAGGGGTGGGGGGCCCCAGACCACTGGAGGCACTCCTGGGAAACCCTTCGCCACCTCCACTGATTAACTCTTCTGCCACATCCTTTTCCAGTACTGGGGGTTGAACCCAGGGCCTCGCGTTTGCATGCTCTGCAAGTGCTGGACCACTGAGCTGCACCCCCAGACCTTTTTTTTTTTAACTTTTTGAGACAGGGTCTCGCTAAGTTACACAGACTGGCTCTGGTTTCGAACCTGCGATCCTCCTGCCTCCGCCTCCCGAGCTGCTGGGATTGCAGGCGTGCGCCACTGCGCCCGGCCTCACCACATCCATTGATGCCACAGTACCTGGAGTGGGGAGGACAGCGGCAGGGGGGCACTGTCCCTGACCGCCCCCTCTCATGGACTCTCTGGCCCTTAGAATCCTCCCCAGGCCAAGTCACCCAGGACCAGAGAGAGACCAGGCCCAGGGGTCACGGCCAGGCTGGGATTTCAGAGCAAAACGGAACTGGAGCTTCCTAGGCCTCCTCTGGGGCCTGTAGCCGTAGCCCTGTGGCATCCGATCCCATCAGATCTTGGAGGCTAAGCAGGGTCAGGCCTGGTTAGTACTTGGATGGGAGACTGCCTGGGAACACCACGTGCTGCAGGCTTGGGAGAAGGACCCGGCAACCCGCTCCCAAAAAGCAATCTGCCATTGAAAACCCTATGAACAGCAGAGAAGCACTGACGATAGTGTTTCATCTGTTGTACACAGGGTTGCTATGAGTCAGATACCAACTCGACAGCACCCAACAACAACAACAGGACTCCTCTGAGACACTGCCCACCTGTCCCAAAGCGCGAGGCCCATGAAGAACCCGACTTAGGTGGAGACTGGCCACCCGCTTAGGTCTGACTCAGTAGATCTGGGGCCAGCCCTGGGAGCCTGTTCTCGTCTTCCTAGGGTATGCTGCCGTTGCCACTGCCACGGACCCTCTGGATGGCTCTAGCTGCAGCGGTCTGGAGGGGGACACCCTCAGCCATAAGGCCCCCAGCTTCCCCTCACCAAGGCTGCCTGCTGGGTTGGGAGGAAGACCCTGCTTTGGGCAGGGCCTGGGGTTGCACCTCAGCCCCAGCCCCCCCCCCGGCTGCTTCCTGCATCTCCCTGGCTCCTCCTCACCAGAACCAATGCAGCCCGCAGGAGGAACCCCTCTGAGGTTTACAACTCTGAAAACCGGAAGCGCCCATTGCCTGTCTTTCACAAGCCTCGTGTCCTCAGGGAAGGGTCAGCCGTCAGCCAGCAGGGCCCCACTTCCTCATGCCATCAGCTCAGGGGGGAGGGTTTCCACATACCAACTTGGGGAGGAGACAGAAACAGCCCCATCATAGCAGAGGGTCAACCAAACCCTTTCTGAGGAGGTGAGAATTGAGCAGGGCCTCAAGTTCCAGAGATATCCATGCAGAGATATCCATGCAAGATATCCTAGGAGCAGCCAGTGCAAAGGCCCTGAGGTGGGAACAAGCTGGGAATATAGGCTGGAGCAGAGCATGTGAGGGGTAGAAGATGAGAAGTGAGGTTATGGCCCTGGGGCTGGAGGTCCGCACACTCACTTCCCTGGGATGTGGTTCCACCACAGCCTTCGCCGGATCCCTGCAGGGGCTGCCCACATGGGGCCTCCCTCCAAGGCTCCTGGACTTCAGCTGCCAAGTGCCTACTGTGTACCAGGATGCTGGGCCGATGCACTGAGGGAGTCAGAGCTCAGCACAGCTTCCACCTAAAGGCGTGCACGGTCTCGTTTCTAAAAACAAAGCAAAACTGGCTGGGCTTGTCTTTCTACCAACGGTTCTCAGATATCTTTCTGACTCAGTGCCCCGTTAATGTACTTGATTCCCCCCCTAAATCTCCCTGAATGAAATGGATGCTCAGGGACTGAGCTTTACCACCTGACCCTCAGGCGATCCAGGGCTACCTTGTTTTCCCAGGGCTAAGCCATGGGATTTCCGTTGTCCTGTTTCATTGGTCTCAGGAGGGCTCCAGCCACGGATGGCCCACAGCCATCTCCCCGGCCTGTGCAGGCCTTGGCTTCTTTTGGGGGCCCCATACTACGTGGCCTGGGTCCAGGGACAACTCCCCTCCTCCCTCCCAAACATCTGCTTCCAGGCAGCGTCCGGCTGGCGACATTCAAACCCAGGCCTCCAGACCCCTAGTTCAGGGCCCACCAACCATCACGAGCACTGGACTAGGAGTCAGCAGCCCTTGGCTTGGGTCTCTGCTTATCTGCTTAATGGACATTCCATTTAGATTCTAAAGACAAAGGCGGCCCTATGTGAGCACCGGGGTCCTCTGGCCTCTGTAGACCTACTGACCTTTCCTACTGACCAGCACCCACATGTGCCCCTAGTGCCCAGTGCGCGCGGCCCAACACCTGTCCTTGCATCAGTACACGTTTATCCTTGCGATCGCAGAGTTCAGGAAAGGCGAGCGGGTGTGACTCTTTCCAAGTACTCTCTCCACCAGGGCTGGGCCAGCCTCAGGCGGTTACCCAACTCCTTGTGAAGGCGAAAGTGCCCGGCCCTGCCCCCGGCCCTGCCCGGCTCCAACCGGACAGTCCGACCTCCTGCAGCACTGTGCTTCTGGGAAGGTGGGGCTGAGTCTTAACCCCCGGGAGGCGCCCCAGGACCAAAGGGAGTCCCTTGCCACGGTGGATGTCAGGGACTCTAGGAGGCCACGTCACGCTCGACCCCCTCCGTTTCACCTGCGCTGCCCCATGCCGCACAGGCACCAATCCTGGGGCATTTATTTGCACACCGCGCACCGCGCTCGAGGCTCCCGCGGCTGACGTCCACCTGCTCCGGCCACATCGCACCCGAGCTGGCGCTGATGGACGCGCCGCGTCTGGCGGGCTGCGCCCCAGAGCTCTCTCCCCAGCCCGTGAACCTCCCGCTCTCCACAAACTTCTGCGGCTCCCGCAAGCCCGCAGTCCGCGGCAGAGTGCGGGCTCCGAGGGCCCGGTGGCGCCCTGCGCCCCTCGGCCCCCCTCGGTTTTAAAGTTCGTTCTCTGCACCAAAACCCCGTCCAGGGCCCCGCCGGAAGCGCCCGGGCGCGCTCAGACCCTCAGGTCCCCCCGTGTTCGCCACGGGGCCGGAAGCCGAGAACGCCACCTCCAGGGTGGCGCCTCGAGGGCCGTCGCGTTCCGGGTGGGGATGGGGGGGTTAAGATCTAGCTGTGCAGCTGTCCAAGCCCTCCGGCCTCGGGGGTCCCTGCGTTCCGCGTCTGCGCGCCAGGCTCCTCCGCATGGAGGCGAGGACGCTGAGGTTCAGCTGCAGAGTCGCATCTTCGCCCGGGTCTGGGTTCCCGGGGTGAAGCACAGCAGTCGCCCACCACGCACTCGGGGAGCCCGCGGGTCCCGCGCCAGCCCGCTGCAGCGCGCACAGCGCCTGGCCTCCCCGGCGCGGCGCGGGCGGGCGCTGGAAGCACAGTCTTTGTCTGCGGCGCGCGGCGTGCCCCGCCCCCCGGCCCGCCACGTCCCCGCCCCGCCCCCCTGCTCGCCCAGCCAATGAGGTGCGGCGGCGGCCCGCGGCGCTCGGGGCGTTGTCCGGGCCTCGAGCGCCCATTGGTTGCGCCCCGCGCCCGCGGAGCCGCGGCCGGGAGGGGCGGGGCGCGCGGCTCGAGGTGAGGGACAGCGACCTGCAAGCCGGCTCACTGCAGCGGGGTAGCGCACCGGCCGGCGGGCTGGCAGAGTGCGCCGCAGAGTTGCCACCGAGCCGCCCACCCGGCTGCCAGGCTCAGCACCAGGAGGCGGCAGCCAGGCCGAGCCCTGTCGCAGCCCGCCAGGCCCTGCCGGCGACCGGCGAGCGGGTCGGGGCCGGAGGAGGAGGAGGAGGAGGAGAAAGGCGGCTCCTCGGGGCCGGGCCATGGCGCTGGACTTCCTGGCTGGATGCGCGGGGGGTAAGAGGATCCGCGGGCGCCAGGCGGGCCGGAGCGCGGCGTCCGGGGTGCGGGGCCCACTCACCTACCCAGCGCCCTAACCCCGGCCGGAGTGCCTCGTTCGTAATTGCAACGCCGGGTTGTCCACGATCCCGCCGCCTGTGGTCTCATGGCGCCAATTAACTCCAGGCCGGAGGGCACCCGGCGCTCTGTGCGCTGGGCAGGTGGCTTTTCAGTCCTTCCGGGCTCGCTGGGACCGGGGGTCTGCGGCTCCAGGCAGCACCTGGGCTTGGCGGAGGCAGGGACAGCCGGGAGGATGCCCGCGCCAGGCCCTCGGACGCCGAGGACACCCGCACATCTCCACGCCCCACCCCGGGTCCACCCTGAGCAGGGTCCCGTCTGCCGGCCGTGGAGGTGGAGGCTGACTCTCCTTCCTTCCCCGCAGCTGCTTGGGCGGGGCTGGGGGCCCCCAGGTGACCTGCTAGCTGACTGGCCTGACCGCAGGTGCCGAGTCAGGCTTTAACACGCTGCCCACTGCCTTTGCGTTTCTTTTTACTGCTGGGGGACCGCAGAGGGCAGGTGTCCGCGTGGTGGCGAAGTGGGCTTGCCACCCCGCGTGGACAGGCCAGTGTCGGGCACCTTCACCGAGACCCCTCCGCGGCAGTGGGGTTCCAGTGGGACCCCAGCCTGAGACCCGTGAGTCTGAATGGGTGGGTGGCCGAGTCTGCCTGTGACCCCACCCGGAGCTGGGCACAGCCCTTACCTGTTTCCCCTGTAGTTTCTCTGAGTTTACCTTCAGGGTTAATTTATTCAACAGGTGTTAACAGCCTGGTTTAGGCACCCTATGGCTAGTTGATGGGGGTGGCCCACCCTGCCTCCCTGGTGGAGGGCTGGCTGGTCATCCCAAGGCCAGGTCCTTCTCTGAGGCCGGTGGCTTCTCTCCTCGACCACCTGCCTTTGTTCCCCACGCTTGTCTGCTTGACCTTCGGTCTAATACGGCCCTCAGCTCCTGGCCAGCACGGAGACCCTGGAGGAGGCGGACCGGCTGGCAGTGACTGTGGGCATTTCATACCTGCTGCTTCCTCCTGGGCGGAAACAGCAGCTGGGCAGGCTGCCTGTCCTGGGCAGTGATGCGTGCTGAGGTGTTTAGGAGCGTCCCAGTCTGCAAATGGTGGGAAGGGGTCGAAGCCTAGCACTCTCTGCAAGTCAGTGGGGGACTTCCGGGCATCGGCTCTGGATCCCTTTGGGCTCCCTGCCCCCACCCATCTGCCCAGCTGCAGGAGGTGGTGTGAGAGTAGGGTTGCCGTCTGGTGGCCACTGGCCCCTGGCAGTCCCTGGGGAGTGTGGACTCCCTCTCCTAGGGCCACGGTTCTCCCTGTATTGCAGCTCAAGGTGGGGCCTGCGTAGAGACCCCAGCCATCCACACGTAGTCAGTCACCCCTTGGGGTCTTGCTCAGGCAGCCCCCAGCCCTGAATGCCCTTGCGCCCATCCTCACCAGCTCCGCCAGTCACACCCATGCTTCAGGTGCTAGGGTGCCCCCCAAGCCCTGGCCTGCGTGGCTGCCGTGCTGCATGGTGCCCACCTCCTGAGGCATTTCAGGGGGATGAGGCTGGACATTGCCCGAGGAGGCTCTCCCGGTCTCATGCAGCCAGGAGAAAGCTAAACCCAGAGATGTAAAGGGAGTGGCGCGGAATCACACAGCGTGCTTCTGCACTAGAGAGTGGTCGACTGTCCCAGCATAGGCTGCTGTCCAGGAGCAGGGCCAGGCAGCGCACACCCCAGAGGGCCCTGCGTGGTGCCTGCTGGCTTGGACTCCTCTCAGCCTAGAGGCTCAGGATGGGGTGGTGGTGGTGCATCTCCTCAGTGGCCTGTGGTCCAGATTCTCCAGGAGGACGGGTTCCTTTCCTGGGCGTCGGCTTGGCCTGTCATGCATCCAGGTCTAACCTCTCTGGAGGCAGGGCAGGAACCTTGATTGACAGATTGACAGAATCTCGGCATTGCCTGGCTGAAGGGTGGGAAAGCCTCCGCCCTCTCTCCACTGTGGGAGGATCCAGCTGCAATCTGGAGGCCCCAGGAACTCTGGCTGTGGATGGTGCCCAGGAGGAGGCACGGAGAACTCCACCAGGGGCTGGATCGGGGTGGTGAGGACAGAGCTGTCATACTGGAGCCTCTTCCCCACCTCTGCTGCCACCTGCCTCCTGGATGGTGCTCCACCTGCCCTGGAGGCTCATCCAGTGGGGCTGCCCCTGATACCAGGCGGTGGTGTTGGAGTTGAGAGGCGGCATTGGGAGGTGACACTCACTCCTGCTGGTGTGACTGTAGGCCTCAGGGGACTGTGAGGTCCAAAGGGTGAGGCTCTGAGGGACTGGCGGGTCCCCTCACTCCGTTCCTGTGGCCTGGATTTCCTGGGTAAGCCCCCTACCCCTGCCATAGGCACAGAAGGCAAATGGCAGCCCTGGAAGACCTTGTGAGGCCCCCAACAGAAGCGGGGGGATAAGGGCTTTCTTCACTACTCCATCCCATACCCATCTGCCTCAGGGGTGGCCAAAGGCTGTTGCTGGCACCTGGGCAAGTCTGGGGCCAGAGGCATGACCAGCTCCCCCCAGGAAGGGAACCCCAGAGTTGGGCCTGGCTACAGGGAGCCAGAAGGGCCTGGAGGAGCCCCCAGTAGATGAAGAAGGAAGGCCAAGTAGCACAGGGGGGTGGAGGGCGCTGGGTTTTCAAACCCAAGGAAATTCACATACAGCCCAAGAAAACTCTCTAGCACTAGAATTTGCAAATTTAGAAAATTCAACACAGAGGCTTGGATTGTAGCTCAATGGTGGACTGTTTGCTTAGCATGTGTGAGGTCCCGGGTTCTACCCCCCAGCACCCCACAAAAAAAGCAGAAGGTTCAAAACATGAAGTGAAAAGGAAGGTGGATTTCAAAGGGAAGAAACAAAGGGTGCCCAAAAAAACCAGCAGCACAGACGGAAGTCAGGAGGGCAAAGGCAGGCTGGAATGTGAGGGGCACCTGAAGGAGAAGGGGGAGCAGGTCTGGAGAGGGTGCATACGATGAATAAGTAATAGTGGAAATTTCCCCACTTGGAAGAGGGCACGAGTCTGCCGTGAGAGGCTTGGTGGAATTCCAGGCAGAGTTACCTCAAAGAGGACACACCCCCGGCATCTCCTGGCGGCAGTCCTGAAACCCACAGATGAAAATCTCAGGGACCCCCCCGACAGGAAAGTTACGTTCTTTTTTTTTTCTTTGCAGTACTGGGGGCTGAACCCAGGGCCTCGCGCTGGCATGCTTTGCAAGTGCTGGACCACTGAGCTGCACCTGTGGCCCTTTTTATTTTTTTATTTTATTTTTTTTTGCTTTTTGAGACAGGGTCTTGCTAAATTACGCAGACTGCCTCTGGTCTTGAACTTGCGATCCTCCTGTCTCTGCCTCCCAAGCCACTGGGATTACAGGCATGTGCCACCATACCTCGCCGACAGTTACGTTCTTGACCAGGGAGTAGCTGGCTGCGGGTTCTCATCTGCAGCACTGGGAGCTGAAGCTGAGGGGCCCTGCAGATTACAGGGCTGCACCCAGACCGGGCACCCTCACTAGAGCACAAGGCTGCTCCCTGGCCCCGTTAAGGAAGGCATGTTGCAGATGAGCAAGAATTCCGAGGGCATTTTCCCCATCCATTACATGTGACCTGAAGGAACTAATCACGAAAGGCTCCCTCTAGATGGATGGCAAGTGATCAGAACAAAGACTCCAGGAGGGGAGGCAAGGGAGGGAGGCTGGACTTTGAGGATCCTGTGGTTTATAGGTGGAGGTCAATGGAAGGTGGCAGCAGTGGGAACCTTCTTGGGGTGGCTCCTTCTAGGGTAGGCTGGGGTCAGAAGGAGCAGAGAGAGCTTTAGTGTGTGTGTGTGGGGTGCTTACCTTGTTTCTATGTAAGGATTACAAGTGTTAGAAACTAGGCCATGCTCCGTGGTGCACGCCTATAATCCCAGTGACTCTGGAGGCCAAGGCAGGAAGATTGCAAGTTCGAAGCCAGAGGCGGCCTGTGTCGTTTAGAGAGACCCTTGTCTCAAAAAATAATAATGGGGCTTGGAATACAACTCAGTGGCAGAGCACTTGCTTAGCATGCAAGAGGCGCTGGGCTCAATCTCCCTATGTTGTTGTTAGGTGCCGTCGAGTCGGTATCCGACTGATAGTGACCCGGTGTACAACAGGAGAAACACTATTGTCAGTGCTTCTCTGCTGTTCATAGGGTTTCCAATGGCGGATTGATTTTGGGGAGCGGGTTGCCGGGTCCTTCTCCCACAATCCCCCTATACTGAAGGAGAAAAAGGAAAAGGAGAACTAAAAAGAAACCAGAAGAAAATCCTTTGCTCTTAGAAATTTAAAAAGCAGTGAGAGGATAAACACTAATTTGCCTGAAACTACAAAAAGGTGGAAAAGAAAAGGATTGAATTAAGTTATTCACATAAAATAAGATGCCATAATGTCAGCCCTGTCTGTTTCAGTTAAGTCTGAGATTGCTTCATACTAGGGTGGGAGACAAAATCCAGCTATTGGTTGCTAACAAGAAACACCTAAAGCAAAATAGTAGCCGGCATGGTGGCACACGCCTGTAATCCCAGCGGCTCGGGAGGCAGAGGCAGGAGGATCGCAAGTTTGAGATCAGAGGCAGTCTGTGTAACTTAGCGAGACCCTGTCTCAAAAAGTAAAAAAAATGGGCTGAGGGTGCAGCTCAGTGGTCCAGCACTTGCAGAGCATGCAGGCGCGAGGCCCTGGGTTCAATGCCCAGTACCACAAAAAAAAAAATAGTAACGAGCTGGGCGTGGTGGCACATGCCTGTAATCCCACCACCTCAGGAGGCTCATGCAGAAGGATCACGAGTTTGAGACCAGAGGCAGCCTGTGCAATTTAGCAAGACCCTGCTTGAAAACGAAAAGGTCCTAGGGGTGCAGCTCAGTGGCAGAGCTTGCTCCTCACATGTGAGAGGCCCTCAAGTACTAAAAAAAAGAAAACAATTAATTTTAAATAAGTAGGAAAGGTTCAAAATTAAGAATGGGGCAAAATTCTGCCAGGCAGAAAGCAAGATTGGCAAAAGTAATCCCGAAGTGTGTTTTAAGGATGAATGTGTGAAACGGGACGAAGAGGACATGATGTGAAAATGAAAATACAAGTTTGTGGAGCAAATGTGTAGTTACTGCATTAACCTTTAGGATCAATCACTAGCCCTACAGGGAAGCGGAGGGGTGAGTGGAGGGCGAGAAGGGGCCAGGCTCATATCCCAGCTTCATCTTTTACTTGCTGTGTGCCCTGGATGCATTGTTGCACTATGTGTCGGTTTCCTCATCTGCAAAATGAGTTGTTAGTCCTTTATGAGGAATGTAAGTGGCAAGATTAGGATATGTACAATGCTAAGAACAGTTACCGGTTGATTATTATGTTACTGATTGCTACTCAGTGAGTATTGTTGTTAAGTGCCAGTCAAGTTAGTGCCTGACGCCTAGGAATCCTAAGTACGACAGATGAAACACTATTGTCTGTGCTTCTCTGCTGTTCATAGGATTTTCAATGGTGGATTGTTTTTTGGGAGTGGGTTGCGAGGTCCTTCTCACAAGCCTACAGCACCTGATGTTCCCAGGCAGTCTCCCATCTAAGTACTGACCAGGGCCCATCCTGCTTAGCTTCTGAGATCTGACGGGATTGGAAGCCACAGTGGCACAGCTGCAGGCCCAACAAATGTTAGCTGTTTTAATTATATGTAAATATCACTAGTGATAAAAGAGAGCAAGTATTGAACCCAGGGCCTTGCACGTGCTAGGCAAATACTCTACCATAGAGCTGCACACCCCCAACCCCTTTTTAATTTTGTGTGTGTGTGTGTGTGTGTGTGTGTGTGTGTGTGTGTGTGTGTGTGGTACTGGGGGTCAAACCCAGGGCCTTGCACTTGCATGCTCTGCAAGTACTGGACCACTGAGCTGCACCCCCGGCCCATTTTTTTACTTTTTGAGATAGGGTCTCGCTAAGTTACACAGACTGCCTCTGGCCTGGAACTCCCGATTCTCCTGCCTCTACCTCCTGAGCCACTGGGATCACAAGCATGCGCCAAGGTGCCCAGCTAAAAGGAGACATTTTTTTCTTTGCAGTGCTGGGTCTTGAACGCAGGGCTCCACACAGCTAGGCAAGGGCCCTCCCACTGCGCTGCACCTCCAGCTCCCAAGGAGCCCTGTCACAGGTGTAGACGTGAAACTCTAGGGAGAGGAGCTGGGAGGGAGTCCGTGTCAGTTACTTGAACTCCTGGAGCCTCAGTTTCTCCTTCCGTGAAGTGGGGCGAGTAGGCTGCCTTCCAGGGGTGGTGGCGAGATTCACCGGATGTTTACCACCTACAGATCATGCAGGACTCTGAGCAATGTCTTGGAGCCATCTGAGAGGGACGAACCTTTGTCCTGCAGCTGGGGCTAGGCCTTGGGCTGACCTGGAACGGATGAGTGGCCAAGCGTGACTTCAGAGTCCCAAGATGCCTCTCGGGGCAGGAGTCGGCTCCCACTCCAGAAGGGAGCGGGGGGCGGGGTCAGCCCATGACTGAGACACTGTGGGAGGGACCTAGGGGCGGTGGCCCTGCTTAGTCTCCATGGCCTCCCTGGGGGCGGGCGCTCACCTTTGCAGGTGAGGAGGGGAGTTCAGACACCGAGTCCTCTGTGAGTTTGCCTGGCTGATGAGTGGCAGAAGGAAAATTCAAATCTGGGTGGCCGGCTTCCCCCAGATTCCAACAGCCCCAGAGCCCCCTGTCTAGGCCAGGAGGTGTTTGGAGCAAGGGGACGGCCAGAGAGGGTGCTTGTGCCCTCCTAGTGGACGCTCAGACTCAGCTCCTGCGGTGAGCTGCGGGGCAGGGAAGGGACAGAGCTTTGTGCTGTGCAGGTGCTGGCTGGATCTGGGGGCCCCAGAGGGAGGGGTACGGAAACTCCTGGGATGTGCCTGGAACCCTACGGGTGCCCGGCCAGTGCCCCTCCCCCATCCCAGCTCCTGCCCCGTCCTTTGCACCCCGCAAGATTCCGGGGCATCTGGTCACAAGTCCCCTTGTCTTTCTTCAGGTGTGGCCGGTGTGCTTGTGGGACACCCGTTTGACACGGTCAAGGTGAGTCTCCTGTCACTGTTTCACTCTCAGAGTCCTGCGGGGGTGCGGATGTGGAGGCAGGCCTGCAGGGGAACACACTCAAGGTCACCCCGAGTTTGAGGATGTGGGACGCCCAGGTGGGCAGCGGCTTTTCCCGAGCCGAGCCACCCGTTCCTCCTGGGCTCCTCCTGGGCTTGTTCTTACACCTCCCAGCGGGGGCCCAGCAGCGCGCTGAGCTCACGGCCAAGTTCATTCTCACACTTGGCCAGCGGAGACGGAGATGCGAGAGGGCAGGTTTCTCCTCACCCAGAGCGAGGACGCCCACGCCGCTCTGGTGCAGAACTCCCCCAGCCTCTTCTTGAAAAAAAGGAAAGTTCAGAGAAAAAATACACAAGTGCAGAAAAGCCGAAACTTGTTCGGCTGGGCATGGTGGCACATGCCTGTAATGCAAGCATTCAGGAGGCCAGCCATAGGCCTCCATAGCAAGACCCTCGGGCTGGCCTGGAACCGTTTGTGTCAAAATCAATCAAGTGCCAGGCGCGGTGGGTGCACGGCTGTCATCCCAGCTGTTCGGGAGGCAGAGGCAGGAGGATCGCAAATTCGAGACCAGAGGCAGTCTGTGTAACTTCAAGAGACCCTGTCTCAAAAAGTAAAAAGAATGGGCTGGGGGTGCGGCTCAGTGGTCCAGCACTTGCAGAGCACGCAGGCGAGAGGCCCTGGGTTCAATCTCCAGTACCACAAACAAAACAAAACAAAACAAAAAAGCAAACAAAACAAAATACACCTGTCAGCACCTCCCCTGATGGAGCCTCAGGGGGAAGTGGCCGTGATGATTGAGAAACAGTGTCCTGAGTGCTGGGGTGAACTGTGAGGCGTCGGTGGCTGAGGACCAGGTACCTCCAAAGGGGATGTGCTTTAGGGACAGAGGCCTCGGGGCGGGTCCTCTTCCATCCACTCTGCACTCTATAAACAAGAGTTCCAGGTCCTAGCCGGGTGCAGTGGCGCACCTCTGTAATCCCAGCGGCTCGGGAGGCAGAGGCAGGAGGATCGCAAGTTCGAGATCAGAGGCAGTCTGTGTAACTTAGCAAGACCCTGTCTCAAAAAGTAAAAAAATGGGCTGGGGGTGCAGCTCAGTGGTCCAGCACTTGCAGAGCATGCAGGCGTGAGGCCCTGGGTTCAACCCCCAGTACTGCAAAAAAAAAACAGAACAAGCGTTCCAGGTCCTCAGGTATGTAGAACGGAAGCAGCTGGTGTCCTGGCCCTCTAACAGGAATCCCTGTGGCTGGGGTTTTGTGTGCTCACAGGAGCCACACAAGGACCCTTCCTGCTGTCTTCCCAGGACCCAGGGCGGGCCGTGAGCAACAGGGCACCAGGCCAGACTCCTGTACTTGCTGCATACCCTGAACTTGGCTTCCTTCCCCACGTGGGCAAGGGCAGAGCTGGAGGCAAGACACGTCATCCCAAGCCGGGGAGAGGTGGACTTCCTGCCTCCAGCTTTTACAGCGAACCAGGGGTTTATTGACAAAGAGAACAATTTGTTAATTTAGGGCTGGGATTTCTTCCAGCGCAGGCATGAGGGCCTGGCCTTGTACACTGTCGTTGACCTTAAAAAGTTCTGTCGCTGCTCCAGGCTGTCTCTGCCAGCCAGCTTACCGCCTGACCTTGGGCCAGTCACTGTACCTCTGGGCCCAAATGTTCTCATCCGCAAAATGAGGGGCCGGATGAGGTGCTCAGCAGGGTAACTCGGGTTGGATTAATGCAAGTGTTGGTGAGCATGAATGGTCCCCACCCCACTGCAGGCCGAGCTGGGGAGAAGAGGAAAGGACCAGCTTGAGTTCCCTGTATGAGCCTGGCCACGAGGCCACCGCCATGCCCCGCCCTGCGCAGTCAGCTCCCCACGGAACCTCCCACCAGCCGGAACGGCCCAGGACAGCCTGGCGGGATCCGGGTGGCCCTGGGTTTACACCTGGGGTCCTGTGTTTCGAATGCCTCCAGCAGCTGTGTCCTGCCAACAAGGGCCTTGCTTCACTTCCTTGGCCACTGCACTTGTCCTGGCGCCCCCTGCTCCTCTGTGCCACTGAGCCCTTGGCTGCACCCTGCAGTCACTCGGGTGCTAGAGCCGCGAGCTGCCCCCTACACACCTGGAAGGCGGTCTTTGAGAAATTCCATGTGTGCCTTTTTATTTTTTCTTTTTTGCCACTACAGTGGCCACTGGCATCATTTTTGGCAAACTTGCCTTTAAAAAGCCACGCTTTTCATTGTGCAAAGAACAAACCTGACCCCAGGAATCTATCCACCTTGTGTCCCTCTGTGCCCACCACTGCCACCTGCTGTTGCACTGGGCCTGTTATAGGGTCTCTCCGTTTGGTTGGTTTACTTGAGTGAGTGATTTTTTTTTTTTTTTTTTTTTTTGAGACAGGGTCTCTCTGTTTAGCCCAGGCTGGCCTGGAACTCACAATGTACACCCTGATCTTGCATTAATCCTCTTGCCTCAGCCTTCCAGGTGCTAGGATTACAGGCAGGCACGGCCACGCCCAGCTTTTTTTTTTCCTTCACTTGGTTTTAGTGCCTAATTGGTTTTAGCATTTTCTAATATCAAAGCTGGGATTTAGCTTAGTTGGTAGAGTGCTGCGCTGCAGTCTCTGAGGTCCAGTAGTTCAATTCCCAGCACTGCAAAAGTGGGAGAAGGGCCTGGCAATCCACTCCCACGGCAATCCCGAAACAGTCAGCCATTGAAAACCCGATGAGGGTCGCTATGAGTCGGATACTGACTCGATGGCACCTAACAACAACAACAATATCAAAGCTAATCATTCTCATGAAAAGAAAATCAGGAAATATAGAAAAGCCAATCATTTCCTTCCCCTGGACAAAACAGCTTTACGTTTTGTGCATTGCCTTCAGACTCCAGGTCTCCAAGGGGTATGTGATATTGTTTTGTTTTGTTTGACGGGGGGCCTCACTAGGTAGCCCAGGCTGGCCTGTAACTCACGGTCCCCCCACCCCAGCCCCCCTGGTCCCAAGTACTAGGATTACATGTGTGTGCTGCCATACCCAGCTGTGGTATCCTTTAAATGTGTTTTAGCCATCAGCCATGGGCTGGGATTTAGCTCAGTTGGTAGAGCGCTGTGCTGCAGTCTCTGAGGTCCCTAGTTCGATTCCCAGCACCACAAAAATGGGAGAAGGACCTGGCAACCCACTCCCAAGGCAATCCCGAAGCAGTCTGCCATTGAAAACCCTATGAGGATCACTATGAGTTGGACAGAACTCGATGGCACCTAACAACAACAACAACAAGCCATCAGCCATATACACATTTCTCTGTTGGCTTTCTATTACACAAATAATACATTTTGTAAAAAATAAATTAACCATAGCAGAGATATACAAACCAAAGGAAGACAGTCCTCCAATATGGCCTCCCCTGGCCCAGGGGGAATTACTGCCAAGAATGCCAGTGTGCACAGGCCTTATGCCTTCCCTGTTTTTGTCAGGAGGGAATTTACTTGCTATGCTGCAGTTGTTTTGTTTTGTTTTTGTTAGACACAGGATCTTACTACGTAGCCCAGGTTGGCCTCCAACTCGCGATCCTCCTGCCTCAGCCTCTCGAGGATTACCACCCTTAGCAAACCAGCTTGGTTTTGTTTTCATGTAAAGGTTGACACTAGTAGGAGGGGCACACAGCCTACGGTGGGCACCGTGGCTCTCCCTGTAATCTCAGCGTTTGGGAGGCTGGCGCAGGAGGCTTAGGAGTCCGAGACCAGCCTGGATGATGTAGCAAGACCCCGTCTAAAACAAACGAAAGAAAAGGAGTGTGCGCGTCCCCACCGTGTGATTCTGTACATCTCGACAAAGTGCATGCCTGGGTGGCCACCTCCCAGAGAGGCACCTCAGGGCCAGCCCTAAAGCCATCCCACCTGCAGTGCCTCCCTCCCGGTCCTCTGAGGTGCCCACCGTCCTCAGGGCACCGTGCGTCCCCTTCATGTCACTGGAGCCATACTGTGGAATATGTCAGGGGGACACCAGTGGCCCAGGTCCACCGCACTGTGCCACGGCTGGGACGTTCACAGTTTGTCCCTCCAGCCTCCTGAGCTGAGAGTAGCAGACGTGACCTCTTCTGTCACACCAGAGCCCCAGCCATTGTCCTCAGGCACGCCCCACCCACGCATTTCTGTACCAAGATAGTTTTCTGTCATACCTCATTGGATACTTCAGGAATCAGCAACACCATGTCCAAGTCGCCGTCGTCAGGGCCGGGCTCCCTGACCAACAAGGAAGCGGTGAGCGGCATCCCGGGTGGGGGTGGCCGGCCGAGGGCTGGGTGCCTGTGTGGGATGCTGGGCGCCTGTGTGGGATGCTGACGTTTTACTTGACGTTTTATGTGTTGTTTAACCGCTTTACTGTCTGAGCTAGGGGCCACCTCTCGGTGGCCAGGTGCAACTTTGTTGCAGATGCCTGGGAGCGTCACCCGGGAGCTAGTGAGTGCAGACGGGCCTCGGGTCTGCGCCCCACCTCCGGAGTTCCCCACGACCAGCAGGGGCAGAAAGGGTGTGAGGCGAGTCGGGCCCCATGCAGGGCCTGGGCTGGGGGCTCAGGCAGGGATGGTGGAGAAAAGGCAGCTCCGTTTGGGGAGCTGGAGCCTCCCAGGCCTGTATGCAAATGACTGCTTTCCCCAGGGTGTCCCCCAGTTCCATCCATCCTCAGAGGAGCCCCCCGTCATCCCATAACACTTAAGAATCTCAGCTCCAGGCATTGTAGGACTTGCTCCCCCAGACTCCCGGGCAGGGAGGCGCTGAATCAGCTCACGTCTGACGACCAAGCTGGCTGGACCTGGCCACTCAACGTGGCTGCCACCCGCAGACAGTTAAAGACGCCCCTCAGGTGTCATGGAGAGTCTGATCCAAGGAAGAGGCAGCTCCACAGCAGTCGCGCTGATAGCTCTGTCCGTGCGAGTGTCAGGGCTGTGACAGGATCAGACCCCAGGACGTAGCAGGGAAAGAGAAACCACGCCCCAGGAGCTCACCTGAGCCTGAGCGCCCTGCGTGAGAGAATCTTATAAAGATCCGTGAGGGGGCTGTTTTCTCTGAAAATCCTTCCCCTTCCTGTCAACTCCTGGCAGAGAAATGGGCAGACAGGGTAGGATAAGGGGCTGGAGCAAACCACTGTCAGCACTCTGTGCTGCCAGCTGCTTTGCCAGAACACTGGCTGCCTGCTGTTGAAGTCCTGTGTGCAGAGATGACACATTTTTTCCCCCCAACCCAACATTTTTGTGCAAATGCATTTACCTGTTCTGGTGCAGGGACCTGGAGAAGGTTCCAGGTGAAGCCTGGCTCTTCCTGCCTGAGGGGCCCCTGCCCTGCCTCCTCCCACCCCATCTCCAGAAATAGCCACTCACGTCCCTAGAGAGGACAGCTTTGGCTACAGGACAGAGCCCCTCTAAACCCCAGTCTTCCCACCTTGGAACTGGGACCCACCTGGACAGGAGACTCCAACGCCTGAGAGATAAGTGGGACACTCTGCGCCCATGCTGCCAAGTGCAGAGCATGATTACCGTGGCCCTGGCTCTGATAGTGATCGTTCCCAAACCACAGCTAGGGAACCAGGTTCCGAGCCTCCGACTCGACCTATCTGCCCACCCCAGTGACGTGGATTCCAAGTTCAGGAAACGTTCCTCCCACTCTGCAGCCACAGAGCCTGTGTGTCAAGAGCAGAGAGAGCGCTCTGTCAACAAAGAGCGCTTTGACTCGAAAGAGGTTCTGGGCTGCTGAGTCTGACCATGGTTCTCAAGAGGGGCTACCAACAGGCACAGGGGAGCTGAGACCCGATGCCCACCGCTGATGGGCAAAGTCAGCAAAGGGACACTAGGTCAGGTGTCACTGTGGCCTCAGCCATGGTGTGGGACGTTAGCTGCTCAGTAGGGTGGCAAATGTCACCTGAACGGTGGGTTGGTCCCAGGAGATCGTTCATGCATCGCTGTAGTGCACTGTGCAGCTGTAGTGAAAACGGAGGCTCTACCCTGACTTTTGTGAGCTGTCAGGGACCCCCTCACCCATCTGCAGCTGGCTGTCCCTGTAGCTGTTTGTCCCCCCACATACCCAGCCCTGCCCCTCCCTGGAATCCCAAAAGCTACAGAAAGCTGCTTGGCTCCCTGCCCCTCCCGCCCTGCCTCGGGCCTCCTCAGGAGACCCCGGGGCAGCGGTGAGCAGCAGGCCAGGGACTGGGTGCTCTGGCCCACCTGCCTCTCACTCGGCCCTGTCCTTGCAGGTGCGGCTGCAGGTGCAGAGTGCAGCAAAGCCCCAGTATCACGGGACCCTGCACTGCTTCCAGTCCATCATCAAGCAGGAGAGTGTGAGTGCCTGGGATGGTCGGGTGTGGGGCTGGGGGGCCACTAACCCAGCGCAGGTGCTGCGAGGGGAGAGGGAGGGCCGTCAGGGCACCTGGGGGGGGGGGTCAGGGCTTTGTAAGTGTCACGTGGTGACTGCCTGGGCTTCTGAGGCCCACTACCTTACAAGTCTGCTTGGGCCAGGCATGGTGGGCAGCCTGTAATCCCAGCGTTCCGGAGGCAGAGGCTGGAGTATTGCAGGTTCAAGGCTGGCCTGGGTTACACAGAGACCCTGACTCAAAAACAAAACAGGGGGCTGGGCACGTTGGCGCACACCTGTAATCCCAGCGGCTCGGGAGGCAGAGGCAGGAGGATCGCAAGTTCAAGACCAGAGGCAGTCGGTGTAACTTAATGAGACCCTGTCTCAAAAAGTAAGAAAATGGGCTGAGGGTGCAGCTCAGTGGTCCAGCACTTGCAGAGCATGCAAAGCGCGAGGCCCTGGGTTCAAAAAACCCCAGTACCACACACACACACACACACACACACACACACACACACACACCCCAACTAAACAAAAAAAACACGAAAGAAAGAAAGAAACAGAATTGGTTTGGTCCTACAGAATGCCAGGGAAGTGGGGTGGGCACCTCCTGTCAGCCCTGATGGCATCTCTGTCCCCACAGGTGCTGGGCCTGTACAAAGGCTTGGGCTCGCCCCTCATGGGGCTCACCTTCATCAATGCGCTGGTGTTCGGGGTGCAGGGCAACACCCTCCGGGCCCTGGGCCAGGACTCGCCACTGAACCAGTTCCTGGCGGGCGCTGCGGCGGGTGCCATCCAGTGCGTCATCTGCTGCCCCATGGAGCTGGCCAAGACGCGGCTGCAGCTGCAGGCCACCGGCCCGGCCCGCGCCTACAAGGGCTCCCTGGACTGCCTGGTGCAGATCTACCGGCGCGAGGGCGTGCGCGGGGTGCACCGGGGCATGGCAGCCACCCTGCTGCGCGAGACGCCCAGCTTCGGCGTCTACTTCCTCTCCTACGACGTGCTGACGCGCGCGCTCGGCTGCGAGCCGGGGGACCGACTGCTGGTGCCCAAGCTGCTGCTGGCGGGCGGCACGTCGGGCATCCTGTCCTGGCTGTCCACCTACCCCGTGGACGTGGTCAAGTCACGGCTGCAGGCCGACGGGCTGCAGGGCGCCCCGCGCTACCGCGGCATCGCCGACTGCGCACGCCAGAGCCTGCAGGCCGAGGGCTGGCGCGTGTTCACGCGGGGCCTGGCCTCCACGCTGCTGCGCGCCTTCCCCGTCAACGCCGCCACCTTCGCCACGGTCACCGTGGTGCTCGCCTACGCCCGGGGCGACGAGGCGCGGCTGGAGAGCGAGCCGGGCCCCGCGGGGCGCGCCCTGGCCCAGCCGTCCAGCCTCTGACTGTCGCGCCCCGTAGGCCACCGCGGACTCCACATGGCCCTCGGCCGCCGGCCGGCCCCGGGCTTGGCCCCGCAGGCCCGGCCTTCCAGGGAAGCGGGGAACCTGGGACCCAGCGGCGCTGTGACAGATGAGAGGCCGCGCCGCGCCGCCTGGCTGAGTCCCTGTTCCGCATGTGGAATGTCGCTCAGGCTCGTCCCGGGCCAGTGGACACTCCAGCCATGACTTCTCGCAGGGTCCTGCCCTGCAGGCCACTCCTTAGGCTCTCTGATGGCCACCACCGGCCTACCCAGGGCCCCAACCCGCTCCCACAGCTTCACCTGGCAGAGTCCCAGGGAGACCTTTTGCCACCTCCCTGGTCTGCTGGGGACAGAGGGGGGCTTGGAGCACTCCTGGCACAACAGAATGAGACTGTGTAGCCAAGCTTCTCCATGTGGCACTGGCTGGTGCCCGCCGCCTCAGGGTGACCTGGGCCCTGGCACAGAGCCTGCCGGAGGCTCCTGTCAGCCTAGGGGGCAGAGGGGAGCAGATGGCCAGGGGGACGAGGTCGTGACAGTAAATTGTGACACACCTGTGACACGAGGAACTCCTTTTACCGCAGCCTCCAGCTGCCTGTCTGTAAAGTGGGGACCCAGGTCACTTCTGCCCAGTCTGGAGCAGTGTGGGGTCCCCTCGCCAGGCTGGAACAGCTCGGCCCTGAAGCCAAAGGTCCGCCTGCCCCCAGCACGCAGCTCAGTGTGTGGTGTCCTGTGAGGGCAGAGGCCTGCAGGTGGGCCCCGCCGACAGGAACGTGGCACGCGACACACTCCCGGGAGGCAGATTGGCGGGCTCTGCACAGCCAGTGTTGTTATTGCACAGAGACCATGGAGGGAATAAAGGCCTTGCTGTTTTCCAGGCATGTGAGACTCCTCTGCGCTGCCGTCGCTCCCTTCCTCCCCGTGCTGCTCAGCGCGACCTGTGTGCTGGGGACACAGTGGAGACCCTCGGGGTGGGGAAGCACAGGAGCCCCCAGAAGAGGGGAGGCCTGGGCGGAGCTGCCCGCCTTGGCATCTGGTGCCTGAGAGGCCCAAGGCCAGGCCCGCTGGAGCCTCGCCACCTCCCCATTCCGCGCTGCTCCCCCTCTGGAGCCCCCAGGCTCTTCCTTCCAAGCAGGGGAGAGGAAGCAGAGGCGCCCTGCACCCCACCTCTCCTGTGCCACGGCACCCTTTTAGTCCCCAGTGCTGGTCCGTGAAGCCAGGCGTGTCTATGATTTCCAGGGGCAGGAGGCCACAGCGGGTGGTGGGAGCCTTGGGGTCCCCTTGGCCTCTTTTCCTGGAAAAGAAACCAAGGGCTGCTTCCAGGGTGGGGGCAGGAAGGGGACCCCCCCCCCCCCGTCCTCCTCTCCCAGTGGGTGGCCATGGATAAGCCTGTTCTCTCCCTGAGCCTGGTGGCTGCATCTCTGAGGGGCAGCCTAGGTGGGACTGTGGCCAGGGGTCCTCAATGTCTGAACTGCCCTCGGATTTCCCCACCTATACCCCATGGGGGCTGGGATTTAGTTCACTGGGTAGAGCGCTGCTCTGCAGTCTCTGAGGCCCTGAGTTTGATTCCCAGCACCGCAAAAATGGGAGAAGGGCCTGGCAATCCACTCCCAAGGGAATCCCAAAACAGTCGGCCATTGAAAACCCCATGAGGGTTGCTATGAGTCGGATACCGTCTCGACGGCACCTAACAACAACAACAATACCCCATGGGAAGGTCCCCCAAGACCCTTTCTGGGGGCCGATCTGAATGAGGCCAGTGAGTGAGCCCCACGCTGTCCAGGACAACAGCCAAGCTCTTTGAGTGGGGAGGGATGTGACAGAACTTGGGGTGCTCCTTGCTGCTTCGCAATTCACCTCATTGTTGGTAGCTCAGAATTGGCCACAGCAGGAGCAAAACACCGGAGAAATTGGCAAATGCTACAAAGCAGGGTCCCGAGTTTCCACCCGCAAGAGCCACCCACTGAACGGTATGCCACTCACATTTCTTTCTTTTCTGCTTTTTATTGGTGGTACTGGGGGGTTGAACCCAGGTTCTCACACAGACTTTGGAAATGCTCTACTATGGGGCTGCTCCCCCAGCCCATTTTTATTTTGAGACAGGGTCTCCCTAAGTTGCACAGGCTGCCTCTGGGTTTGAACTGGCAATCCTCCTCAGTCACTGGGATTATGAGAGTGTGCCACTGCGCCTGGTTCACAAATTCATTTTTAATGAATTTATTTTACATTTTATTTTCTCTGTGATTTGAATTTTACATATTAGGCATAAGCACTTTATGAGGGTTTAAAAAAAATAAAATGGAAACCCAGGTGGAGCGGTGAGGAGGAAACTTTCAGAAATCAGGGTCGGCCTCCACGTCCCGGCTCTTCTCAGCTCTTCTGGGCACATCCCGTCCCAGCGCATGGAAACGGCTGCACCCCACCAAGCCTGGCCGAGATACTCACTGTTCTGTTCTGTGCTTTTAGCACTTGACAGGCATCCTGGAGAATGTGTGAGGTCCCTAGGGCTGCAGTAACAACATCCCACAAACTGGCTAAGAACATAGGCTCTTACACATAGAAATGTCATCAAGCGAAGAAAGGAGTCAGGCGTGCCTGTCACTCCAGCGACTCGGAGGTGGAGGCCGCCGAGGCAGGAGGATCACAGGCTCAAGGTCGGAGCCAGCCTGTGTAACTTAGCGAGACCCTGACTCAAGATAAAACGTAAAAAATAGGCTGGGTGTAGCCTATTTTTGCAAGAACACTTGCAAAGTATGTGCGGAGGCCCTGGGTTCAGCCCCCAAGTTGTTGTTGTTGTTAGGTGTTACCGAGTCAGTATCCGACTCATGACGACCCTACGTACAACAGGGGAAACACTATTGTCAGTGCTTCTCTGCTGTTCACAGGGTTTTCAATGGCAGATTGATTTTTGAGAGTGGGTTGCCAGGTCCGTCTCCCAAGCCTACAGCACCTGGTATTCCCAGGTGGTCTCCCATCCAAGTACTAACCAGGCCCGACCCTGCTTAGCTTCCAAGATCTGATGGGATCGGATGCCACAGTGCTATGGCTGAAGGCCAGCCCCCAAGTACCACAAGAAAAAAAAAAAAAAAAAAGGAAGGGGAAAAAAATCCCGCCTCAGGCTCACTCTTCAGAGTTCCAGGGTCAGGTGGTGACAGCAACAGGGTTGTTTCCACCTAGAGGCTCTGAGGGACAAACTGTCCCCTGACTCCTCCCACTTTAGATGGCCAACACCCTTTGGAGTTCCTTGGCTCAGAGATGCCTCACTCCAGTCAATGCCCTGCCCGCACACG
Source organism: Pedetes capensis (assembly GCA_007922755.1). Lineage (NCBI taxonomy): Eukaryota > Metazoa > Chordata > Mammalia > Rodentia > Pedetidae > Pedetes > Pedetes capensis. Next base: position 98,772 of record VMDO01004481.1, on the reverse strand, counting down.
GCCTTCTCCTGGGGCGGGGGTATCTGTCATGAATTAGGTGAAGGGCCCATCTTACTGCAGTCTGACATCATCTTAACCAAAAACATCTGCAAAGATCCTGTTTCCAAATAAGGTCAGTCACAGGTGTCTGGGGACCACAATTCCACCCCCACAGGTCTTTCTCCTTATTAGGCCATGTGAGTAGGCCAGGTCTTTTTTTTTTTTTTAATAGTATTTGGGGGTTGAACTCGGGGTCTTATACTTTACAAGTTCTCTGAGCTGCACCCCCAGCCCAGTTTTTATTTTTTATTTTGAGACAGGGTCTCGCTAAGTTACCCAGGCAGCCTCTAGCCTGGAACTTGAGATCCTCCTGCCTCCACCTCCCGGCCTCAGGCCACATTCTTGTTAACAGCTGCATTTCACCAACGAATGATCCTGGATTTACTTGTCCCTCCAGGTCTGAGAGTCGCCAGGAGAGTCTTGGAGGAAGAGCAGCAGCTGGCTGGGCCTAGGGCGAAGGGTGAGGTCATAGCTGAGAAAGCAGATGCAGCCCAGGCCTGGAGACAGAGAGGCTGGGAGGAGGGCTGTGTGGCCTGCTGCAGGGGCCAGGAAAACAGGGAGGGCAGTGACATTGGAGAGAACCACGGCAGTGCCTTGAGAAGGCGGTAGAAGCTCCTCAGTGCTAAGCTTGAATCTACTCCTTTTTGTCTAACAGAATCCCTATCTGAAGCCCTGTGTGGTGGCACATGCCCATATCTCAGGACTTGGGAGACTGAGGCAGGAGGACCTCGAGTTCAAGGCCAGCCTGGGCTACACAGAGAGACTATGACTTTAAAAAGACGAAAATACAGAAACTCAGTGTGCTGACTCCCTTGCAGCTAGAGGTGGGCCGATGACATGAGCTTAAGTGAGTGGCTGGGACTTCCAGGGAGGCCTTGTAAAACCGACACGCACCTGTGGTACTTCCCTTGACCTCTGACCCTGACCTCCTCTTCCCACTGAAATAGGGACAGGACGCCCTGGAGATGTAGCAAGACCAGTCTTGGTGGGCCTGGGGAGGCCAGGGATGTTCCCCTTGCTTGATGCGCTGTTCTGTCATACGCAGCCTATCGCACAGTTCGGAGTTTATTTCATAGCATCTGGCGGCCACTGGCAGGTTTTACCCAGGTAAATAACAAGGTCTGATTTATGCTTAAGAGATTCTATAGGAAGTTGTGAGGCCAGTGAGCCCATGAGGCAAAAGGGCGGGCTAGGGCTGGGCACAGGCCAGTTGCTGATGGGCATCTGGGGTGCGTGCCAATAATCAACAAGCTTGTGGAGGACGAAGTGAGAGGATCGCAAATTTGAGGACAGCTTGGGCAAAAGGCACCTGGAGGCCAGGAAAGGAGTGTTTGGGGCAGGCAGGGCGATCTACATGTGAAAAATGTGCCCTTGGATGTATCGGGGGGCAGTTAAGGAAGGCAAACCTACGTGGCAGGGGTGAGGCTCTGAGACCCGGCAGGATCTAGAAGATTCTCTGTGGCTCCTCCTGTGACCCTGAGGGAAAGTGCTGTAAAAGGCATGGCTGCAGCAGGTGACTCTAGGGGACGGGAGGGGACCCCAGGCATGGCAGGGCAGGCAGTGGTGCCAGGCCACGGAGAGCTGTAGCTCGGCACCTCAGCCACCCCCCAAGGCAGTTTGGGCAAAGTGAGTCTCAACACGAGAAACTTTTTCACGGAGGCCGATGAGCCTCGGGCTGCTGGGCCCCAGCTGCTGCCCTCGCCAGCACCCCTTTTCTCCCTGCCTTCTCCCCTCCCTTCGGCACATACTTCGTCCCACACGAGTCCGGCCCTTCACAGCCCCTGGCCCTAGCTGGCAGGTTCTGGGGCTGTAAGGGACAGCAGCTGAGCCCTAGACACCCAGCCCTTGCCCTCTCAGGAGCCCTACAGGGCCGTGGCATACCCTGCTTTTCAGGGAGGGCAGCAGTGGGAGGCCTATCTGAGGCCACACAGCCTGTTGATGCCGGGCCAGAGCCCGTGGCCCTGCTGCACCCCGCCACCCTCATGCTATCCAAGAGCCAGGATAGGCGTGGGCAGGTCCCCCTGATCCCTAGACGGCCGACGGGCCAGGCTGTGTGGTTGCAAGTGACAGACAGCCTGAAGTGGCCGTTCAAGCTCCACAGAGGGGACTATGGGAGGCTGGCGCTGGCCAGGGCAGATCCCATGTTGGGTGCTACGTGGTCTCACCCCCAGACCTCGTGGCAGCCCCCTGCCACTTCCCAGGGAAGGCCTGGCCGGACCAGTGTCCACCTCGACCAGGGCACCCCACAGAAGGGGCAGGGCTGGGCGGGAGCCCCAGCAACCCTTGCACAGCTGCACGCTGAGAGTGCCCTGCCAGGCCAGCTGACTCCACAAGGTGTAATGGCGTGAGGAAGCTCCGGAGTTCTGGCTGGAATGGGGTCATTCTGCAGCAGGGTCACAGGATGGGAAGTGACCATGGGAACATCATGAGCCCTAGCCAGATGTGGCAGTACTCGTTTGCTTCTTGTTTACCTCCCCAGCCTCTACCAGGGGGTGCTGTGTGTTACATGAATGTGTGAATGAATGAATGAATGAATGAATGGGGTCAGAGGCTGCTGAGCACCAGGCCAGAGTGAGCTTCACAGAGAGTACAGAGAGGGGCAAGGGAGGGCAAGACTGCATGAGACTGCAAAGTCAGGACACGGTCACCAGGCAGACAAGGAGAAAAGATTGGCTGGGGCACAAGCCTTGACTGGTGAGGCCGGAGAGGACTGGAGTGTGGCCCCGGGCGTGCATGTACTTCTCAGGACAATGATGGAGGGAGCCCCACCACCACCCTGGGGTATGAGGACGTCCTAGTCCATTTTCTCCTGCTATAACAAAATACCCAAGGCTGAGAACATTAGGGGTAAAAAGGTTTATTTAGCTCACAGCTTTGTAGACTGAAAGTCCAATATCAGGCTGCCTGGCCCATTTGGCTTCTAGTGAGGCTCCTTTGGCCATTTTTTTTTTTTTCCTCCTGCAGTGCTGGGGTTGAACCCAGGGCCCAGCACCTGCATTCTTTGCAAGTGCTGGACCACTGAGCTGTGCCCCCAGCCCCGCCCCCCCCTTTTTTTTTTTACTTTTTTGAGACAGAGTCTCGCTAAATTATGCCTCTGGTCTCAAACTTGTGATCCTCCCATCTCCGCCTCCCCCGCAACCCAGCCACTGGGATTACAGGCGTGCGCCACCGCACCCCGGGCCGCTCCTTTGCCTTTGTAACACTGTAGGGAAGAGGAAATGGAAATGCCACCTGTAAAAGAGGCCAAGTATATGGGGTGGCATTGCCTTTTAACCACCCCACTCTTAGTTCTGAGTGTGGTGGTGCACAATTATAACATCAGCACTGGGGAGGCTGAGGCAGGAGGATGGAGAGGTTGAGGCCAGCCTGAGCTATAGAGAGACCCTGTCTCAAAAGCAAAAACCAACAATGAAACAAAATAATTCCACCACCCCGCCAATAAACTCTACACTTGAGGGAACTGGGGTCCCATGAGAAGCACACTAATCCCTTTCGGGGCAGCATCCCCTCACCTCCTCTCCGTGCCTCCACCTGGGCACCAAGCCTGTAGCCTCAGAACCCTTGGGGCCTGACAAAAAGGGCGGCTCCTGCTTAGCACTGCCCCCATCTCCGCAGGCTCCTTCCCGCCTAGGCCCTCAGTCCCTCTTCCCTCCCCATTCCAGTGGCAGGGTGCCTCTCACAGTGCCCGTATTCCAGGCCCCTGGAAGGCGGCCTGTTCCCTACATAGGCGTCACAGACCTGGCCCCTGTCCACCCACCGCCTCTTAACAAGACCCACCCAGCTGGGGTGAGGATGAGCTCCCCGCGGCCTCCAGTTGCCAGGCCTGCTTGCTCGCCACTCACCTTTCCCAGCTGGCCTGTAACTCCCGGGTCGCATCCCTGCGCACTGGCTGGCCTGACCTGGGCCCAGAAGCCCGCGACGCCAGAAGGCCGCGGGGCCCTGGGTTGCCGCGCAGACACACAGCGCCCTCCCAAGGCCCAAGGCGGAGGCGCAGCCCTGGCGGCCCTTGGGGTCGGGCTTCCCAGGGCAGGAGTGGAGGAGCTGCGCATGCGAAAGGCCCCGGGGACAGGAAGGGGGAGGGGAGGGCAGAGCACGCGGCAGGAGGTCCTGGAGGGGAAGCCTTGCAGCAGCAGCTCTGGCGCACCCGGCACCGGCGTGTGCCCTGCCACCCCTTCCTTCCTAGCCGATTTTTATCTTAGCCCCTGTATTTATTTATTTACTGATGATTCTGGGGAGGGAACCCAGGGCCTCCCGCCTACTTTGCAACCGCTCTACCACTGAGCTGCACCCCAAGCCTCCGTGTTTAAATTTATTTTGCGACAGGGTCTCGCTAAAGTGTGCAAACTGCCTCTGGCCTCGAATGTGCCATCCTCCTGCACCGCTGGGATTACAGGCCTGGGGCGCCGCGCCTGGCTCTATCACTGCACTTGTTTTCCTCTTTTATCAGGTCTCTTGATGTAGGTGTGACACAAGTGCCATTAGGGCCTTTCGCTGGTGCCTAAAACAGGGCCTGACACGTAATTGCGCGAGGTCTGTGTGGCACGAATCAGTGAACTTGGGACCTGCAGCAAGGAAAGCTTTGGAAGAGACAGCCCGCCAGAGGCAGGCGGGGGCGGAGCTAGTACGTCCACCATTCTGGAGGGAGAATAGGGTGGTGTGGGTTGAATTTTGAGGCGGAAGGAGAACAGGGTTCTCAGTAGAAGATGGGCCACTGAAGGTTTGGATGAGGCGCCCTGTCCCCAAATGCACAGAGCAGCCCCTTGATGTCAGGAACGCTGGAGCAGAGCAGAGGGGAGCTGCTGGCAGTGGGGGTGGGCGGCCTCCAAGGCCAGGAGGCGCCTCTACAGCAGGACACCCGGGCTGGGGCTCAAGGAGAGGCCTGGTGGGCCCCCTCAGCAAGGGCCAGGGCTGCTGTGAAAGGGGACTGGAACACACGAAGGCAGGCCAGGGGCCACAAGCAAGCTGAATACAGGGGAAGCCAGAAGGGCCTGGATTGTGAACACCAGCTGCCTAGACTTTTGCCTGTTTCCTCCCTCACAACGTGACAGACAGCGCGTCCTCGATCCTCTGGTGGTGTGGAGTGGATGCAATGACATGCTCTCGGGGCCTGTCATCATGGCCCTGGGCAGCCAGGCAGCGAGGCGGACAAGTGCTCAGGAAGAGCAGCCGCGAGACGGCCAGGCTTTTCCCATCACGCATGCGCAGACGAGGCTGCTCCTCCACTGAGCCCGCGGGCCTTACTCAGCAGTTCTGCGCGCGAAAGGGCTGAGGACCTGCCACCTCAGCAGTGCTCTGCTGGCACACCCATCTGTCACGTGCACAAGGGAAGCCCCAAGTGTCGGGAGGAGCCTCACTTGGCAGCACCCCAGGGCCCCAGCCAGGGTGGGCTAATGCTGCTCTGCATCTTGTCTCTGGCCTAATCCTGAACGGCTCACAGCCTCTTTTACCAAGTTGTATGAGCCCATTCCAACTCATAAACTTTTTTTTTTCTTTTCTTTTCTTTTTCCGGTACTAGGGAACCCAGGACCTCGCGCCTGCATGCTCTGCAAGTGCTGGACCACTGAGCTGCACCCTCAGCCCATTCTTTTTACTTTTTGAGACAGGGTCTCACTAAGTTACACAGACTGCCTCTGGTCTTGAACTTGTGATCCTCCTGCCTCTGCCTCCCAAGCCGCTAAGCTTTTCTTTTTGGCTCTGGAGCTGCCACTGGGGAATCACAGGCCCAACTGTGGGAGGTGCTCGCTCATTACAACTTCCCAGCTGGGTGTGATGGCTCATGCCTTTAATCCCAGCGACTCAGGAGGCGGACAGAGGCAGTTGGGGGGCAAGTTTCAGGCCAGATGCAGACCTGTCTCAAAATACAAAGTAAAAGACGGGAGGGAGGTGGGGGCTCAGTGGTTGAGCACTTCCTAAAAGCATGCGTAAGGCCTTGGGTTCAACTCTCCAGTACTGAAAAGCAAAAACTAAAAAACCCACAATGTCTTCTGGCCCATCAGTCCCCTGGGGAGCAGAAAGGTTAAGGGAGCTTCTCTTGCTGCCCTGACTGAATCCCAGGCATTTCCATTCCCGAGGAAGAAGGGAAGCCACAAGGATCTGTCCTGGGGAATTAGGGACCCTTCAGGTCAGGAGGCCTGCAGCTGTAGCCCTGTGGCGTCCTATCCGATCCGATCCGATCAGATCTTGGAAGCTAAGCAGGGTCGGGCCTGGTCAGTACTTGGATGGGAGACGGCCCGGGAACACCAGGTGCCATAGGCTTGGGAGAAGGACCCGGCAACCCATTCCCAAAAATCAATCCGCCATTGAAAACCCTATGAAGAGCAGAGAAGCACTGACAATATAGTGTTTTGCCTGTTGTACGTAGGGTTGCTATGAGTCAGATAGCGACTGGACGGCACCTAACAACAACAGGTCAGGTGAGACCTCACCCCCAGGGTTCATATGCAACGAAACTCAGCAAAATGAGGAACAACAACAGCCACAGGCATTAAAAAGCTTAACAGTTTGCATTTATTATATTTTATAGAGCCATGTTACACATGCGTGGTGCTTCAAACTGAGTTATCAATGTTTTTCTGGATGCAAAGCCATCTGATGCTTGATGCGGATGCCTTAAATACTATAATATTTCTGCGTCTATGACCTATGAGCTAAGGAAAAACCAAGGACAATTCCCAAAACAGCAAAGAACACGTTAAAAAAAAAAAAAAAAGATGTACATGAGACGCAATGCTAAGTCCTCGAGCCAGGGCCTACAGAAGTTACCAGAAAGTGAACACAACAGAATTTTTCTCACTGTCTGTAGATAACAGAGCCTAACAGTTGCTGGCGTTTTTGAAAAAGGAAAAGAGGTGCCTGGTTGATCCGGGTGCCTTCTCCCCTCCATGATGTATGCAGAGACCATGCAGCCCCCAGGCAGGGCAGCGGTGGGTCCAGCACCGTCAACTGCTCCCCCTCCCCCGCCACGCCCCAATGCTGATTCTTAGGGTGTCTGAGTGTCCTTAAGTTAAAGAGTCAATCCGATCACATTTGCCACTCTGGAAAACCAGGCACTGTGCTTGCGATGAACGCAATACCACCTTACCCTCTGCAGGACTCCCCAGAACGCAGGCCAGGAAGGTGGGGGCCTGGGCCTAGCCCGCCCAGAGCCCTGTGTGTGGCAGCTCACTTGCTCCTTCTTATACAGTTTGTGGAGGGTTCAGTTTCAATGCCCCCTTTCGGTTCTTAGAAGGGGATCAAGTGAGGTTTGCTTTCTCCACCAGGTCTCCACGCCATCCCCCCTCACAGACCTACCCAGCACTGTGCCCACCACTGAGGCCCATGGAGGCTGGCAGGAGGCCTCCTAGGCACATGGCCAACATCCCCTGACTGATGCCGCTTGTCTAAAGGGCCTGCATGTAAACTGTCTTCAAGTAACCAGGCATCTGACACGACCTGAGCAGTAACAAGCTAAGTCGGAAGCCAGGGATCTGGAGTGAATGAGACCTAGTCAGCCAGCCAGTCAACGCTGCTGTGAGGCCAGAGGGATTCTGGAGGCGTGGAGTACCTTCTGTTCTCTCCAAAGAGCGGGCTGTGAAGGACATGGCCAGAACCAAAAGCAAGTACACCTCGGAGTCCAGCTTCTTAACCTTCTCCAGGGTTCCAAGTCTGCATGGAATGCACCTACCAAGTCCTGCTGGGCCTGAGCTCTAGCTGAAGGGGTGCTGCAGTCACACTAATGCCGGGAGAGGAGGGACAAAGGCCCACAGCGTCAGGCGGGGCCCCTCAAGGCCAGAGCTCCAAGGCAAGCCGGTGCCAGGCAGCAGAGCAGCTGGGCACAGTCACGGCATCAAATGGATGCTGGTGGCAACTCAGCTCACACCACTGTTCCGAAGCCATGCTGATTCTGGACCACAGTGGGGTCAGACAGGAAGTGATCAGCTAGCTCTGCTGCTGTGCCGGTTCCTACTTCAAAACCTTAAGGGCTAGGGACTCCTGGGCCGTAGGCATGACCTCCAGTGTGAGACGGACCTGAGGTGGGGAGTTAGCGCAGCGAACTCTGCCACGCACGGCGGAAGTGGGGCCAGCAGCCAGCCCAGGAGACCTGCCCAGCAACTGAGGCAGACGGCGCCACTGCAGGCTCTACTGGACCGTGAGCCACGTCTCTGAAGAGAGGAAGGCGAGCTCTGCGTAGCGCAGTGGGCAGGTACCGCACACGCTGCTGCCTGGAAGGGTCTCACTCAAATTCAGCGGAGTAACTGACATCTAGAAGAGCTCGTATGTGAAAATCAAATAGGAAATAGAAATTCTCATTTCCCTCAACTCCTCAGGCCTTGAGTCTAGGCAAAGCACACAAACACCATAAGAAACCAATAGCATGAGCTCAGTGTCACCTTGGAAAATAAATGTCACTCAGGGGTGACAGTTCTTTATACAAATAGTATGCCCTCCCCAACCCCGCTACCAAAGAGAGGGAAATTATAAGGAATTCAAAAATAGAAAACAACATCTTGTTAAATGTAAACTTATCCTCTGGAGTTTTTATATTACATATGCTAGAAACATGCATTTATTTCTGCTCAGATGTAAGAAAATATGTCTATCGGTATTACTTACAAATCAGATGAATTCTCAAGACAATGGACTCACTGTTAGAACACCATTTCAAATCTCAGTAAGTTACATCTTTAACAAAATTATAGATTCTAACAAGCAAAATGGGTTTAGGTCAACCCCAATGAGAACTGCCTCTCCTGTTTACACTGTCACGCACTTATGAGTCTCTACCACTGCTGTGAACTCAGAGTGTGTGTCAACAAGGAACTTGAACATGAAGTTGTCTTTGAACCACAATTAAACTCCTTAGAGAAGCTAACTCTGCAGGCTGAGAGAAGACACGTGCACAGGGAAGGGGGCAAGGAGAGCGGAGAGTCACGCTGTCTCCACGGAGAGACAGACAGGGATGCAAGAGATGGCCAAGGGCGTCTCCCGAGGGACCAAGGCACAGAGGGAGAGGGCTGGCGGCACAGGAGCCTGGCAGGGCTCTGGGGGCTGTGGGTGGCCTTCCTCCCAGCACAGGTCTGCTCTGCTGCGGGGTCCTGAGGATAGGGCCAGGGCCAGGCTTGAGTGTGGCATGATGCCAGGTGGGGGCAATGTGGCTCTGGACTTGCAAGCCAGCCGCCGCTGGGAGCGGCATCTCAGTACAGCCACCCGAGACTGCTGACCTGGTGGTGGGCAGGAAAGGCGTGGGCGCTGAGGAAGGGCGCCCGTGGAGGCTCCACCTGGGTCCAGCAGGAACTACCTGAGGGCCCTTGGCTCTGGGGCCTCCACCCCGGCTTACCTTCTCCTGACTGCTCAAACAGCGGGTCTTCCGATAAACTCAGTTCCATCCGACTACGCAATGGCTAACAGACTCTGGACAAATAGAGACAAGTGTCTGAAGTGAGGACTGCCACTCATGATTCAGAAGGCACTTCGAAGTCCCAGAGCCGCTGGGCCGCTGTTATTAGGCCGCTGGTCCTCCTGGTTAAGCAGCTGTGAGAAATCGGGCTGCTTGTTTGACCGGATGGTGTTCTGCCACTTTTGTAAATAAATCTGGCGAGCCGGTTCGTCATTTGCCTTGCAGAGTCAAGAGTTCGGCACAGAAAGACACACAGGATGTTTGCATTTTGAATAAATGAGATTTGCTGTATCATGGCAGTTTACAAAATATTTCCAACAAGTCTGATATTTGACGCTAAGTAAAAGTCAAAAATTATAATCGTACATTTAAGAGGTCGTAACGTGAGAAGTACTCATTGAGTACAATTTTCTAATAATATAATCACCTTGCCAATCTGCACTCAGTGTCTGTTTAGAAACATGAAATTAAGCTACTGGCGCTCAATTGCCACGGGTGCTAGCATTTAAGAAGGTCTCCACGGAATGAAGGAACAAAGACTCTCAAGCCAAATACCCAAGAACTGTATTTCCTGTGGGACAAGCCAAGGACCCACTGGAAGCTGCCTCTGAAGGCAGTCCGAGCAGCGCAAAAGCAGGCCTGGGCTTCCCTCTGTGTGTCCTCTGCTGGCTAGCGCCCAGCGCCTTACCTTCGGAAGGCATCAGGCCACACACAAATGCGTCCTTCCCACGCTCGCCGGGAGGCTGACATGCAATCCTATCCCCCCACGGGCCGCTCTGGGGTACTCTGAGGTAGTTCCTTAATTTGGGGTGCTTGTTACCTACTCTTTCAGAATTCTGGATGTGGAGGAAATTCTTAAAATATCCATGCATCGCTTCGATCGTAAGTCACTGTAATTGAGTGCAAAATGAAATAAACTTGAGTTGCTTTTATTTAGCTTCCAATTTCTGGGAGGCTCAAGAACTTTTAAGTTTTCTGGACAACAAGAGAAAATAAGACTGTGCTTACAGATCTTTTTCTGCCATACTCTTTCTTTCGGATTGCTATTTTATTGTTGCCCTTTCCGTTACACGGGATGTACACATCGGGTGTTAAAAGGTACAATACATTCTACAACTGAGCACCACTTTCTGTAACTGAACAGGCAAAGAAATTACACTGAACATCAGCATCTGGCAGTATTTTTTGAAAAAAAAAAAAAAGGTGACTAAAATGGATTTAAATTGATTAACACTATTAAATCACATCTAATATTTGATACTACATGATTCAATACAGCTATACGATACAATTATACAAAATGTGTTAACATCAAAGAATACAACCAAAATTAAGATAGCAAACAAAACCTATATAACTTTTTTTTGTACAGGAAAATACTTTTGAAGTATGCATGTAACTGCCCATTCTTTTAAAGAAAATCTACTGCAAGCAAAGTTATCAACCTCCAGAAAAATCACACATAGCATTACTAAGCATATCCCCAAAAAGTGTACAATATGCACACTTGGAAAATACAAAATTAAAAAAATTGTAAGCAACAGGTGAGTTTCATATTTATAAGAATGTGAAAAGAAGTCCCATTTTTTAGCACTGTTGTATAAAGAATTGTCTTTTGATGCGAAGTTCATGAATTGTCCTCCTGTTGGGACCACACTTTACAAAAACACCGTGTTTTTGAAACGAGATTACAGAGCAAGATAGAGCATCTTAGCAATGTCATCTTATTAAAGTTTTTTTTTTTTAAATTTTTACTACTTTATCAAAACATGTCCCTTAGGTGTAGGATTCATTTTTAAAATTCTTCCTAGAAATAATATACAAAGGAGAGGCATATTTATTCCCAATCACACTCCTGGAAGAAGAGGCTTCCCGTGGTCGAGAAGGGTCTTCTCTCTTTTCACTGGTTGTTTTTGGCTTTAGCATGTGTTAAGATGTGAGATTTCAGGTTAGTTGACTGAGCAAACTTCTTATTACAACCATCGAAGGGGCACACATAGGGCCTGTCTCCAGTATGGATTCGCACATGTGTGCGCAAATTGAAGTCCAGTGAAAAGCGTTTCCCGCAGCCTTCGAACGTGCACTGTCGAGGAAAGACCAGACGTCAGCCCGCTCGGCAACGGTGCCCAGGCGCCGGCAGCCAGTGGCTCACTGCTTTCCCGGCACATGGCCTATTTATTTCACCCGTTTCCTCCCTGCCCTGGGAGAATATTCTAGATACATGCTAAGATGCATGGGTGGGGATCTCTAACTCTGCCTGTCCGACAACCCCTAAAGCCCATGGGTAGCTCTCATGAACGGTGTAAATACAACCTAAGAGAAACACTTGGCAAAGCGGCAAGGATTGTCCTAAGTGGCAGGGTACGGCCCTAGTCCTACTGTAAACACTCCTGATAGTAAAACAAAACAAAACAAAAACGATTAACAAGTTTTCTGGTATCTATTATCAAAAAGAACCATGCTAGATTTACTAGATGCACTGCTAGCTCGTTGGGTAATTATGGAATCCTAAAAATAAGACAAAATGTTACGATACTTACTCTCATACAATAAAATTATAGGAAGTTCTTTGTCAACTAGTAATTCAACATATGACTGCCTACCAAAAATAAACGGCCTCCATGCCGTTGTGAACGTTGTGAATTTGAGTGTGGGCTGGCTCTCACGCAATCCCATTTCTCTCCACAAATACCATGCACCCATATCCAGCACCACCCAGATCACGTGGGGGAACCAGGAAGCCAGGCAGCCCCTCTGAGTGACGGTCAACAGCAACGGTAAGACCCTCACGCTGTCTGTGGCTCCTGAGTCCTCACCACACCGCCTTTCCCACCTAGCCTGCGGGTGCGGAGCCAGCAGGCAGGTGGCGGGGAGAGGGAACTGGCTCTACCTGAAAGGGCTTCTCTCCAGTATGAACCAGTTGGTGTCGTTTTAGCTTTGAGCTCTCAACGAAAGCTTTGCCACATTCTGCACAGACGTGGACTCTGGGACCGTGGGTGTGCAGATGTTTTCTCATAGCAGAGTTATCCCTGAACATCTTTGTGCAGCCCTTAAAACAGAGAAAGAAGCTTAGTGGTTCACACTGCAGACCATTGAGAATGGACTCAGCCACTTAACAGCTTTTACTGACACATTAGAACAAAACCACCTTCCCACCAACCTCCCCCACTTAACTTCACTTAGCATTATGGTAGAATGTTAAATTATTTTAGACAAAAAGTAGATACCCGACAAAGGCCTTGTCATTTACTATGACCCGTGTTTTACAGATGAGGAAACTGAGGCTTAGAGACGTTCTGAAGTAGTCTTGCCCAAGGTCACACTACTAGTAGGAGCCCAGCTGGGATGAGAACCCAGCGCCCCGCCTTCCAGTACACCACAGCCGCCTTGCCCAGCTAAGTGCCCCAGGTGGAGTAACAGAAGCCCTGAGCAACAGTCAGGAGGGCCGTGGCCCTCACGGGCCCCCGTGGTCTTCGGCGAGCCCTGCGCACTGCTTTGCAACTGCTTTGGGCTGCCGTTCTCCCTAACCTACTGATCCCTCTCCTCTCCTGGACAGAGGAAAGAGCAAGAGTCTCCCAGGAATGGCAACTGCAGAAGAAATGTGTGTGGCAAGACGCCAGGAAAAGAGGAGGCAGGCAAAGAGACGGCAGTGCAGCGAGCCAGGAGGCTGTGGGGTGCGTGAGGGCATCGTGTCCTCGACACGCTCTCGTGCAGTTGTTGCCCATGATGGAGTGAGTGGGGAAATGGTAAGACAGCGTGACAGAAGGACAGCACAGTTCACCACGAGACAGCTTCACAGGCAAAAGGGAGGAAGAGCCCCCCTCTTCACCTTGATGGGTACGTTCAGCTTCCATTTACACAATGGAACTTTATGAGTCTCACTGGGAAAAGAAGTCTACGGGGCAGCTAAAGAGATACCGGGCACTTACGGCGTAACTGTTTTCAAATGCTTGTTATTGGCCTCAATAGAAATCATCTCACATTCTAAAATCTCCACATTAAGAGCATTTTAAAAAATACAAAAAAACCTTGGCGTGTATAGTCTTTGTTGGGGAAATTCCATGAAAAAAACAAACAACAAACAAAAAAACCTGATCCTTCTTCAACTGTTGATTTTTAGAAATTCTTAATCCCATTCACAAGTTTCGCCATTTGTTTCTCTGCCCATGGGTGATACAGTGGCGCCTTAGCACTCAGCCACAATCCGTTCTGGAAGGCTGATTGAGTCAAGCAGTTTGTGCCGTGAGTACTTTTTCCCCACAGGAAATAACGTGCCTGTGTTTCTGGGTTCCAGGACTATGCCGAATGGCAAAATCAGACACACGCGCTACTCACGCACCCAACGGTAGGTTCTGTTCTCAATTCAACTGCTGCTCTGCTTCCCTCTCTCCACTTTTAGTGCTAGACAATGTCTTAGGTGCCATGATGACCACAAAGGACGTGTATGCATATATGTAAAGAACCACAGATCCTCAACATGGCACCAGAACAGGTCTTTTTGGCTTGAAATCTCTTGCAAAGGGACACGTTCCCCTTTGTTTCATTGTGGTATCTCAGGTTTCAGCACAGCAGCTGAGTGCTGAGCAGGGGGTAGAGCGTCAGACTAGCATTCTCAAAAATAGGGGTCAGGAACCCACACGTTCAAGTGCGGAGCAGCTGAGTGCCAAGGGACCACTGTACTGTATTTTTCTGCTAGCTTTGTATAGAATTAAATCTAAAAATAGACCTCCCCCCAGCCAATAGCCCTACATACTGCTCATGTTATCCCTGAATTCAAAGACTGACTACATTGGAAAACAATTAAGTACCCTTCTAATAACACAATAAACAGGGTAAATAACAAAATTGTGGAGGAAATTATAAAGCCTTTATTTGGCTTATTTCAGCGACATTCAAAATAATTTCCAAATTCCGATCATGAGCCTGTATGTTCTCATAAAGGTCCATAGGTGAGACACAGCCCCATGTCTTAAGGTACAGTTGTTAAGGATTGAGAAACAGTCCAACACTGTATAGTCAATCTACAGTGCTGAAAACACGGGCTCCCTAGAGTAATCCCACTAACAGTGTCCTTTACTGAACAATAAAACTTAGGCTCTTGAATTTAGAAACCAAAGATTATCGTTCCTCACTTGATTTCAATTATGAAAGTGGAAATACAAGTGCAAATTTCTTATAAACTGTCTCAAACTTCACGAACAGTTAATGAATACTTTCCCCCTAGCATTACTTACTTTATGAGGGCAAGCTATTGTTCTTGGAGCATCATCTTCTTTAATTTTTCTTGGCTTCATTCTTATCCAAAAAAAAAGAAAAAAAAAAAAAAAGAAAAAAAAGAGAGAGAGAGAAAGAGAAAGACAGATTTGTAGGAATGGGTACACTCAACTGGCATCAATCAAATAGCCCTGAAATGTTCCTTATAGGTACCAAAACTCTGCTCACAGTATGCTTCCACGAAGGAGAAAGAATGAGACGGCTCACCCTTGCCGAACGCCGAGGCGCTCCTCTAACTCCCCAGGGAAGGGCGCTGGCGCTCCCAGGTTGTGTTGCTGCCTATGGGCTCAGAGCTAGAATAGCACTCTGATCTGTGGGATTCAAACGCCTGCTCTTTCCTCTAAACCCTTTAAAAACATACAGAGGTCAACGGCCCAGACAGCCACAGACCAGTCTCCTGGGGGGAAGCAGGGTGAGGTACCCAAGAGCAGCTGCTGCGATGACAAAGGGACCACAGGAAAAGGGAACAGGCATGGGAATGCCTCAAAAATACACCTCTCTATACACCTGCTTCAAAACCCACATCAAATGGGTCCACTTCATACTGATACAAATGGTCCTCATGATCTGCCATTTAAAAAAGCATACAGGTTAGTCCTCTTAAAAGAACTCTTTACGTCATTTAAGTAAGAAACATCTCTCAAAGGAAACAGCAGGCACTGGGGGGACTGATGGGAACCCCACATGCTTGCACACTGTTTTGTTTCTCCTTTTGCTTTTCAAGACTGCTTGCTAGGCAAGTGCTCTACCACTGAGCTCTGTCCTCAGCCTCTGGTTTATTTTTTTGTGGTACTTAGGGGTTGAACCCAGGGCCTTCCACATACTCCACAAGCGCTCTACCACTGAGCCGCACCCCCAGCCCACTTTTTTTTTTATTTTCGAGTCAGGGTCTCGCTAAGTCACGCAAGCTGCCTCTGGCCTTGAACTTGTGATCCTCCTGCCTCCGCCTCCCAAGTCACTGGAATTATATGCATGCAGCACCATGACCACCTTATTGTTTGATTTTTATCACATTATTTTGGGTGGTAGGAGACATCAGTTTCTAGACAACTCCTGGCCCTGCTTCTGGTTGGGAGCACACTCGGGGACCAGCGCCCCAGTCAGTTGGGCACCCTCTGAAGAGCCCTGTGTGGAGGTTGCCACCCAGGCAGCTGGCTCATTTGGTAATTTACCCACCTGCTACTTCCACTGAACCAACCTGTGGGGTTTCTGTCAAAATTTTCTCTCTGAACACTCCCCACAAATATGTATATAGGGAGACGGATAAGAAACCACAAGTTCCTAGAAAAACTACAAAAGCAGCTTTGAATCTTTAAAACAGGTTTTCTTTTTGTCCCTAGTTCTACCTTCCCACTGCCCTCCAGGAGGCCTATTTAATGAACAACTAAACTAATGGTTCCTTAACAGCAAGAGCTACCTTCCCACCCTTTTATTATAAAAGACTATGCCTGCCACCCCTCAGTTAGCAAAGGCCCTCCCGCTACCGCTCTTTACCCTAGATCTGGGAGAACGGCCAGCGGCTCCTAATTCCACTAAGAAACCTGACTCCTGAGATCATCTTCTTGGGCTTCCCAGGCCGGGGAGCACAGCAGCAATTGCGGCTGGGAGCGTCCACTCATCTACTCATCTCATATGGTGGAGCCTGCTCAGCCGTGTGGCTACGTTAAAACTCTCACAATATTCTCAAGGTGGCGTCCTCCCTCACCCAAGCCCTACAGACACTCATTCTTTCTTTTAAGTGGATTATCATCCATCAGTGAGCAAGTATTAAGTGCCTGCTGTGTGTGGAGCTTTGCTCCTGGCTTTCTTGTCTCAAATACCCCTGGAGTTTGGTCTGACTTCACAGACCAGGTAGGACTGGAGTCAGGTGTCACTGCGCCACCTGGAGGCCACATGAGTATGAAAACCAGTGATTCACCAGATGTTTCTACTTCTTCTAAGTATTAATTTCCACAAGTATACCAAGAATCAAATTCCAAACTTCTCAATTAAAAATGCTGCTTCTTCAACAATTCTGCTAAAATGCTTGTGCGTAAACTGTGGCTACATGATTTATGTTTGTATAAATTCGTAGAATGATACACACCTAGAAGAGAGAAAATTTAACTGTACGCAAAATTATCTTAATGAAATTGACGTAAGAAAGGTCCTATTCATATATTTTCTTATATTTATTCCTAGAAACTTAATTTTTAAAGACAGTTTATCATGGAAATTTTCAAATAATCACAAAAGTGAAGAGACTAGTCCCATTACCATTTACCCAACTTTCATTTTTTTGAAGTGTTCTTTTCCTCTCCATTTATTCAGACAGAGTCTTGCTGTGTATCCCAGGCTGGCACTGAACTCACCGTCCTCCTGCCTCCGCCTCCCAAACGTTGGGATGACAGGTGTGCACCACCATGCCCAGGGACAGCGTTTCTTCTTAAAATGTCCTTTTCAAAAATGTGTACTGGAACTTAGCTGTCTAACTGATTTTAGAATGAGGATTTAAAATGCCTTTGGAGAAACCTCCCTGGACTCCAGGAGTCAATGGAAGACTTAAGTGCAACCTCCGCACACTGTCCTTCACTGGAGGGGGGATTTTCCTAAAAAAACGTCATCCATTCAAAAAATTGAAAAGTGCTCTTGTTTTCCAAGTAAAAACTAAAATCATACACTGCTGTTCAGAATCTTTCCACAACCCTCCCAAACTTTACAAGTAACTAAATGTGAGTTTCATTCACTGACTGATACTTTATGAACCCAGAAACAATGAGGACAACAGCATAGGCATTACAAACAAGACAGGATGGAGGTGTGACTCGGAGCTGACTTCTGCTAGCTGCATGACCTTGAGCAGACTACTGCACTTCTCCGCCTCGGTTTCTCACTCTGTAAACAGGGACAATGCTCCCTGCTTTAGAGCCGTGAGGATTCAAAGATGACACACATTAAGCACGTGGGTAATCACAGTTACTATTAAATCCGGTATGCGTTACGTGGGCCTCGGTAAATATGAGCTCATTCTTTTGTCTGTCTGTTTGTGACTGGGTCTTACTATGGAGCCCAGGCTGGCCTCAAATCTATGAACCTCCTGCCTCAGCCTCCAGAGTGCCAGCATTAGAGGCATTTGCCACCACACCCGGCAAGATGAGTTCACACTGAAAATATTATGCCATTTGAGTTTAACAATCCAGAAGGTTCTGGCATTCTAAACCACCCTTTCAACTAAAGGACTGAGTGACTGCAGAAAGAATGGCACAATCATAGGCACTCTTCAGTGTGTACATGCTACATGCAGGAGCCAGGTGCCCACATAGTCTTCTGTTCCAATAAAAATGGAGACTACACTCCCCTGTGACATGACTGCTGGATTCAAAATCTCATATTCTGACGTGTGGGCAAGGAACAACACTTATAAAGACTGGACTCCACAACTCTCACTTGCAGGAACTTCCAGGCACAATTTCAGCAGAGCACAGTGTAAACCAAAAGTCCTGACTCATATAAATCTGGAAATTGTCCCACAGGCAGAGATGGAGGAGTTCTGGAGCAGTGATTCCCGAGAGAATAAGCCTCTTCCCTGCAGAGCAAGCGTGGACCAGCAGCATCGGTTAGGATCTGGGCTGGCAGGATGAGCTCCTGAGGAACTCAGCTGTGCTCTGCAAGCACCAGTCATCTGCCTTTTTTGTGCAAAGATAATGCTGTCTTTGGACCAGTGACATAAATTTGTTAATGAATTAAGTCTTGAACTTGCCAGGAAGCACCCACTGACTATTTTTTTGAAGTATTTACTAAACAGACCTTTCAGGGAAGAATAAAGTTCCCCATGGTCCCACCTCACTAAGGCCAGCAGTTCCAAATGAAAACCATCATTTCTTATTTATACCTGCCCATCAAATATGTGATTTGATATGCTAAGCAGTCTAGGTGGGGTGTGACAGGAGCCTGAAAAGTCCTTTGGTTAGTTTCAAGTCCAGGCCAGTGTCCCATCACCGCGAGAGACACAGAGAAATGTAGCCAAGGCTCCACCGTAAGCCAAGAGCACAGGGTTCGAATGTGGCTCCACTTACAGGGCAGAGGGGAGGAGGAAGGGTGGCCAGAAGAGCGAGTTCTATGGACAGTCATCAGTGGAGACAGAAGGTGGGATCTGGCCTCCAACGGCCTGAAACTTGCTGTCTCTTCGTCTTCAGCTGTCAGAGTCACAGTTACTAACTCTGGGGCCTCCAGAAAATCCTACTTGCCTGTTACACGTACCTTCTCAAAATATGAAGACCTACAATTTTAGGGCACCCAGGCGCAAGTACTTCTCCAACACTACTGTCCAATTAGAGAGGCATGCCTAGGTCAACTTGATTTTGCTTATTTGTTTGAGACAGGGTCTCCCCATGTAGCTTAGGCTGGCTTTGAAGTTACGATCCTCCTGCCTCAGCCTCCGAGTGCTGGGATTATAGGCATGCGCCATCGCGCCCAGCTAAGTTAACATGATGTTCAGGAGACGCAATGTACAATGGGGATAAATGAGCCTAAGCCTCAGGGGTTGATCCCAGGGTCTGGCCCGTACTTAGCAAGTGTTCTGCCACTGGAGCGCACCCTTGGTCCATTTTTTATTTTGAGACAGGGTGTCACCAAATTACACAGGATGCCTGTGCCCTTGAACCTGTGATCTTCCTGTCTCTGCCTCCTGAGTTGCTGGGATTATAGGTGTGAGCCACTGTGTCCAGCTACAAAATGTAATCTTCAACAGGCTGACTACAAAAGAAAGAAAATACTGCTTATCTTCATAGTACAATTATACAATCGCTGTTTACAGTGTGCTATGTCATACTTGTGTATCTACAAATCCAATATCCTGGTCTCAAGTACCAAGGAGCAAATTTTCCTAGAGTCAACGCCAATGAATTCTGTCTTTCAATACCGTTCCAACTATGCCCCAGTTTTAGGTCCACCTCTGCTCCCTCACTCCTTTTCAGGGTTGCTGTCTGCCTTTGCTTCTTCTTTTATAACTGATTCTTTACCATACCTCCACATGGCTTACTCACTCTATTATTGAATGAAAGTGACTTTTCCTGAGGAAATTTTTGCCTGCCAACTGCCCCTTCTAAAGGGACTGTGCTGCCCAGCCTGTTTCCCTGCCGTGCCCTCCGGTTTCTGACTAGAATGTCTTCTTTATGATGCTCACCCCCATCTCGCTGTGCTGTATCTTAAGTAATCGCCTCAGGAAGTAGACACAATACAAAACAAAGTTTTAGGACTCTACAATTGTCTTTGCTTCTGCCCTTGTATTTGACTGATACCTCTGACCGGTCAAGAATTCTACATTTATGGGATAGGGCTGTAGCTCAGTGGTAGGGTGCTTGCCTAGTGCCTAGCATGCATGCATAAGGCGTTAGGTTCCATCCCCAACACCATTTAAAAAAAAAAAAAAAAATTAAAGACTTCTATGTTAATAGTAATTGTTTATCTCAGAACCCTGGTGGATTATTGTCCATTCATCTACTGGAATCATAAACCACCTTAATTAAGTCCAACGTGGATGTTTTATTAGCACCTAAAAGCAAACACAGCCTACCCTGAACCCCAAACCAGAGCCTTCTCCCAATTTCTGACCCCCCAAGAAGGGAAGATTTAATGTTAATTTTGATTCTTCCTTTTTTGCTGCCCCTCCACCAGACATACAGCCAATCTGCTTCTAAAGCTTCCCTACTGGGTCCTGTAATTTCCACACATTTATTTGCTATCTGTGATGGCCACTATGCTAGCTCAGGAATCCGTTAGCTCCTGTTCCCTACATTCCCCTCCATCGTGGGGGACCTGCACCAAGCCAGCCTGGACCCAGCTGCAAAGCAATCCTCTCTAAACGTATCTTTCATCACCCCACCTCTTCCTCACTGTGTACTAGCAAAAGTCCATACATCCCGGCCTAGTACTTACGGACCTTAATGATCTGGTTCCAGTTACTTTCCTTAAGCATCCCAATCCCTGGGCACGACTGTCTACTGACTCTGTACTTTCTCATGTACCATGCCATTGCAGCAGGTGGGGCCCATCGTGGAAACCCCATGTCTACCTATCAAAACTCTACCTATCAAAACTCTAGATGCTTCTGGGCCCAAACCAAATGCTACCCGCTCCACAACACTCTCTTGATGCCCCTATTCCATCTGTGTCCTCACTCAATTCGGAGCACACAAGGAAGAGCCGTTAACTGGAACCAATGACAACATAAGCACTGGTCCAGTATTTGGCTTGATCTGTTCAAAAACTATAACCTCACTGTCAACTCTGTACCCTACAGATTCAATTTTATCATTTTTGGGGGGATGGGAGGCAATTACTATTTGACCATGTAATTGTGTTTGAAATAAGGCAATAAAAAAGTTGTAATACAATGTCGTTAACAAAATCATAGAGCCTTAACTTTGATAAGTCATGATAAATTAGAAATAAATTAATGTATATATCTCTCAAGGCTGCAGTTTCCCCAGAGAGGAGAAACAGGTAAGAACCCCCTGTAACAAAACACAATGAGACTGGACCAGTGGAGAAATGGGGGCTCCGGGTGGCAGGTGTTGTCGCCCACTTCTTGTTCTCAGCAGGGCCGGGAGGGTAGGCCAGTAGCAGCAGAGACCAGGACGCTCCGAGTTCACCCCTGAATTGCTCTGGGAAAGAAGAAAGGGGCCCCACTCTCTTCCCAGAAGGTGCAGGTCACAAAGGACTCTTCCTAACCCTGACCTTGTCTACATTTCCTGGGCTGGTCCAGGTTCCCGGTAAGGTAAGGATCAGGCCTTCTGCTCAGGAGTGTATTTCGATAATCCATTTTATTTAAAGTTTTACATCTTTGTGGGTTTTCCATGTCCTTGTGAAAACCGCCAGACAGTAGTGCAAAGTAAAGTAATGCACAAAGTGGCAGAGGCTTTTGGGGGAACCCATCCTGTGTTAGGCAAAGCAAACAAACATCCAGTGGGTTCAGACCTTCCTGACTGCCCACCTGGGGCAGCTACCAGGAGTCCTGGCCATGAACACCTAACTTCCTCCTGCCGTGCCAGCTTAAATGAATAAAACGCTGGGAGCCTCGCTGGTGGCAGCCCTTCCCAGGGTCAGCTGGGGTAGGAGACTCCGGTCTCCAGCAGCCAAGTCCAGCGCAACACATCCCAATGAAATGGCCACCAAGAGGCCAGGAGGCAGCGAGCGTGCACCCACCTCACAGCACACAGTGTGCGCTTTTATCCACTCCCAAGCAACGCCAGTTACGGAGTCAGAGTATTTGCCTCGTCTTATTAACTACAGGGCTCTAAAAGGGTGCCACTCACATTAATAGCACAATTATGATGAAAAATAAAATTGGCTGCTCTGGTTTTCACAAGTGTCCCTGGAGAGGGAATATAAGCCACCACAGTGACTTGGGCACAAAAACAAAAAACAAAAACAACCCAAACCCAAAACCACAGCTGGCAAGATTCAAGCACTTTCTATAATGAGAGAAAAGTTCTGGTAACTTACCTAGCAAATTCTGCCAGTTGCTTAGGGTCTGAGAGGTCAATGCCAGGTATCCCTCCGGGAGGGAGTTTCTTGCCTGTCATATACTCTGAATAATCAGGTGGCGAGTTCTCTCCAATGATCTGCTCTTCAACCACTGTCTCATGGTCAATATCTTTTTTTTCATCTGAAACACATCACGAGATTCATCACCACAGCTGAGTAAATACATTTTAAAAGTATACAAACTGCCTTCATTAGCACCTTCTTAAGCAAGCTTCTCTTCAGTACCCACACTTCTCTTACTTCTCAGAGCTCTGCCTTTCACCCAGCGCATGTATTCCTGCTGACTACCAATTGGGGCCTGCCAGCTGAACTCTGACCTCCCAGCTTGCACTTTGCAGCAAGCCTCCTGGTCCTTCCTCCTATGCACCACGGCCCACCCTCCACTCCCATGGCCCTTACTCTGCATTTGCCAGAGTCCAGTGGCAACTATAGCCGTGTGGTTCTCCTTGGTCTCGCCCACGAGACTGCAAACTCAAAGAACAGGGAGGTTGGCGGGTTTTGCTCCTAAGTATCTGCACACAGGGCCACGCTCAAAGACTGCAAACAGCTGGCCCTCCGTAAGTACGTGTTCAATGCAGGGCATCTCCACTTCGACATCTTACTATCCTTTCATGTCCAACAGGTTTTAAAGGCAATGCCGACCCCATATAATCAATGTGCGATGTCCCAAACACCGAATCCTACTGATCGCTTGATTTTCACTTTTCGTGCAAGTCCTGCAGTGTAACTCTTGCATTCTATGCTGTCTGGTCCCACTTCAACATACCCAGTCCAGTGTTGCTTTCTTCTTTTTTTCTGCAGTGGTGGGTGCTGAATGCTAGGCCCATACTGAATGCTAGGCAAGTGCTCCCCCACGGAACTGACCTCCCTCCCCTCTTGTGTACTGTTTTGAGGCAGGGGCTCCCTAAGTCACTCAGTTGCTGGGATTACAAGTGTGCACCCCCACGCCTAGCCCCAGTCCTGCTTCTGATTCTCCTCTGTGCACGCCCTCCATCCTACAGGTTCATTTGCAGCAGGTACCTAGCGGGCGGCATTTAACAGGCTCGAGTTCCTCCCAGTGTTCTCCTCACCCTTCCAAATGCAGTAAGCTCAGCCCCTACCCCAGCCTAGCGCACATCTCCAAAGGCTCCCTGGTTCTATCACGCCAACCTCGCGCTCCTATCCTCGCTTTGAACTCCTAGACTACTTCCTGACTGGGAGATTCTAAGTCCTGCCTTGAATTTTTGTTGATCTCGATTCAAGCTAGAGTGCAAGTACCCAGGGGCCAGACAGCCTTCTACCATTTCCACGCCTAAAGCAGAAAATGGGTACGCCATCATTTTCAACAATGGAATTTTCTGCTTTGCAGGTAAACTGTTTCACAAAGAGCAGGAACATAAAATCTTCTGAAAGATCTTAGACGGGGCTTGCTGAACTCTTGCCTCCTCTTCCACCACGGTCAAAAAAACAAGTCCCAGCACAACATAAAATTAAACAAAACCTTACAATCGATGGCACTACCAAAAACTACATAGAGTTCTCTGACACGAGCAAAGCTAGCACATGGAAGGAGATACACAGAGCAAGGCTCATCTGACTCAAGCAGTCATCAAGCTCCATCAGTCTCAGCAACAAAAAGCACAGGGTACAATTTAAACCATGAAATGTCCCTCTACTTCCACCATTTTTCATTATCAGCAACACTGTAAGTCACTGTAAGAAATCAGACTGCCAGGGCATGGCACCGCACCCTTGTAATCTCAGGGACTCAGGAGGTGGAGGCAGGAGGATTACAAAGGCTTGGGGCCAAAGGTAGCCTGTGTAAATTTAGTGAGTCCCTATCTCAATTAAAAAAAACAAAAACAAAAACAAAAAAACAAAAACAAAATAAGAGGCTGGGGGTGTGTGTGTGTGTGCAGCTCAGAGGGAGAGCTCTTGCAGAGTATGTGCAAGGCCCTGGGTTCAGCTCCCCAGTATTTCAAATAAAATCATGGATTATAATAGTGACATTTTATTGAATGTTTCTGTGTAGGCACTACTTTGAGTACGCCACACATCCCCTATGAAGCGGATAAATTATCACCTGGATTTTACAAAGGAGAAGGCTAAGGCACAGAGAGGTTAAGCAACTTGCTCAAGGTTAACTACACAGTAAGTGGTAGTGAACTCTTGAGGTCTAACCCAGAGCCCCATGTGCCTAACGGTTAAGCTTGATTGCCTCTCCCTCCCCTCCGCCCTTTTTTTAGGGGGTGGTGCTGGGGATGGAACCCAGGCCCTTGATGCATACTAAGCACACACTCTACCTACTGAACTAAAACCTCTAGCCCCTTTCGCTGCCTCTTCTTAGATCCTAGGAAGAGCACTATGGATGATATACCCAAGGTTATCGCCTGCCTACAGATGAAGAATGCACATCTATAAAGGGATGAAGGTGCCTAAGGGAAAAAATACCTGGATGTATTAATTAAAACAACAGAAAATGTATTTGATCACCAGTCACAAAGCTGTGACTCTGGACTGTTACCAGAATGTTTCATGTCATTCTCTGCCTGTCTCTACTGATACTCTTTCACCTTTCAGCCTCTCTAACCTAGGCACAACGGCTACCACATCAGGCGGTACAATGATGCACTGGTGGCCAGGGAAGCTACTCTTCTTCACTGACAGCTTACACTTCTGATACAAGAATGACAGCATCGGCCAGACTCTGCTATCTTTAACACTTAAACTGGTGATGTGCCCTAGTAACTGATGACATCTGGTCCCTAGGGCCCATGTTGTTGTTGTTGTTAGATGCCGTCGAGTTGGTATCCAACTCATAGCTACATTCATAGGGTTTTTAATGGCTGACTGTTTCAGGATTGCCTTGGGAGTGGATTGCCAGGCCCTTCTCCCATTTTGCAGTGCTGGGAAATGAACTCGGAACCTCAGAGACTGCAGCGCAGCGCTCTGCCAACTGAGCTATAAATCCCAGCCCTAAGGCCCATATCCTTGTATACATAGGTATGTACAGGATGTATAGGTATTTCTTTTCGTTACAAGTGGATTTGCCTTAGTGTAAATTTTTCTTAAAGTGTCTTGTCTGTTTTGGTTTCTATGTATATTAACATTTCATGACAAAAAAACTCTTGTACTACAACTTACTAAATTGACAGTAATTCAAAAAAACCTTTGGTACTTAAAATGAAAGTCAGTTCCTGATGTTTTTAAATGACACTTTATTCAATTATGGAGCAAAATTAAAGACAAAATATAAAATACTAAGTTTCAAAGTCAGCTACACTGTTTCTGCACAATACTTTGAGCAAACAGGATTTTTGCACTTAGTACACAAATTAAAATTGTAAGATGCACTTATAAACTTCCTTTACTAAAAAGCATTACAAACCCCCAAGAGGAATCTGAGAGTCGAAAGCCCTTGTCCTAAACCTGCAGCCGCTTTGGAACCAGGAAGCACATTCATCCACATTACTCGCATCTTCATCTTTTCCATCTAATTCTGTCGTGCAAACTCGGGAAATCAAGGATCATCAGGCTTCAGACCCACAGGAAATCATTTGGAGACCATTCTTTTCAATGTTATTGCTATAAGAATTTTAATACTGGGCTGGCCGTGGTGGTGCTTATAACCCCACCAACTTAGGAGGCGAAGGCAAGAGGATCAAAAGTTAGGAGTCCAGAGGCAGGCTGCACAAGTTACAAAAAGTCACAAAAAGGGCTGGAGTGCTGCTGGGATTACAAGTGTGTGCCACTGCGCCTGGTTCCTGTTTGTTTTGTTTTGTTTTTTAAGTGTGGTGAAAGATACATCAAACACGATTTTTTTTTTTAGTACTGTGGGCTTGAACCCAGATCCCTGCAGACGCTAGGCAAGTGCTCTACCACTGAGCTGCACTTCAGGCCCCCCCCCCCCCATTTTTTGAGACAGGGTCTGAGTTACACAGGCTGCCTTTGGCCTCAAACTCTTCATCCTCCTGCCTCAGACTCCTGAGCTGCTGAGATTACAGGATGGTGCCACAGTGCCCAGCTCTGGTATTGATCATTTTAAACACGTGTAAGTATGTAACCTGAAGTCATTTATACACATTGACAATGTTGCATAATCACTACCACTATATACACACAAAAACCCTGTACCCACTCAACTCCCCCTTCCTTCCAGTCCCTACTAAGCCCTATTCTACTTTCTGTCCGTATGAATTTGCTTGTTCTAGATTACTTACATAAGTAGAATTATACATTTGTGCTCCACGTCTGGTTTATTTCACTAAGCATGTTTTCAAGATCCATCTATTGTAACAAGCATCGAAAGTTTCACCTTTTCAGGACTGAATATTCCCGTGTGCACACACATTTTGTTTACATTTATCTGCTGATGGGCACTTGGGTTGCTTCTACCTTTTAGGTATTGTGAATGCTGCTGCCAGGAGCCTTGATATGCAAATAGGACCTCTACTTTTATAAACAAAATTTTATTGGAATACAGCCCCGCTCATCTGTTTGTGGATTGTCTATGGCTGCTTTCCGCATACAAGGCCACATGGAACTGATTAACTGCAGTAAAGAATGCGTAACCCACAAAATCGAAAATATTACTACACGGTCCTTTAGAGAAAGTTTGCTGACAATCTGTATGATGGGATTTTACTTAGAGAAAGTGGATTAAGTTGTGGTGGTAAATCTTTCCATTTGAAACAAGGAACAATTTCTGACAGATTACTGAACAAAAGGTTTTACTACCAAGTAATACATTTTCAGCAGTTTTTAAAACAGGTGGAAGACTTATTTTGTAGGAAGAATAAACATGGCTAGGTAGTGAATCAGATGGGTGGGGAAGGGCACATTCTTGCTTGCATTTCTGAGAGGCCGGTGGTGTCACTTGGAAGGAGGAGGACAAGTGGGGGGAAGAGATGGCATGCAGAAGATCTAGAATTCCTCTCTGGTTCAAGATACCCATGCAACTTCAAATAGACAGTATTCCAGCAGGTACTGGATGGGGCCTAGGTTGGGGAGAATGATATAGGAACACAGCCACAGAAATACAGAAGCCTATATGTACTGAAACAACAGAGACAGGGCTCGGCACCAAACCCAGGCAATTCCAACAGCGAAAGAATGAGGAAGACTTTGCAAAGGAGACGGACGCCAGACGCCCAAAGGGTGGGAGACAACTAGCTCTAGCTAATGAAACTAAGACTCAGCCACACCAAGTGAAAGTTTGCTGTTGTTGTTAGGTACCGCCAAGTTGGTGTCCGACTCCTGGCAACCCTGCGTACAACAGGTGAAACACCATCGTCAGTGCTTCTGTGCTATTCATGGGGTTTTCAAAGGTAGATTGATTTTTTGGGAGTGGGTTGCCGGGTCCTTCACCCAAGCTTACAGCACCTGGTGTTCCCAGGCGGTCTCCCATCCAAGGACTAACCAGGACCGACCCTGCTTAGCTTCTGAGATCTGATGGGATGAGATGCCACAGTGCTACCGCTGTAGGTTAAGTGACAGTGGTATGCAGTAAAAAGAGTCTGTCCCAAGCACAGATGAAGAGTGTATGGTCTGCTTTTGATTATCACCACACACGTATACTTCTAAGCAGTATCAGCAACACGATATTCTTGCCTACAGACACCTTGTGCTGATCTAAGTTTGAAATAATTACCGTGGTTACTGTATGTTTTCACAACATAAATTCATGCAAACATGAAGCTTAAATCAATCACCACATGTTGATATACTCTTTAAGAAACAGTGCCTTCTTCAAGAGGGTTAATTTGGCAAACTTTTATATTTTGTGGTACTCAAGAGTTGAATCTAGGACCTCACGCATGCCCTTTGCAAGCACTTAACCCCAGCCCATTTTTTACTTTTTGTATTTTTGGAGACAAGGTCTCCCTAAGTTATGCAGGCTGCCTCTGGCCTTGAACCTACGCTCCTCCAGCCTCTGCCTCCTGAGTGGCTGGGATTAAACGCCTGCACCACTGTGCCCGCCTATTTGGAAAGATTCTTAAGGACCAGTGCACAGAATCTGTGAATAGGGTCATTAACTATTCAGTACAAGAAAATAAACATTTATATAGAAAAAAATAATCAAATTGTGAAGAAAACTGTTAGAGAAATGACAAAAGATACTAGCTTCTGAGGCCAGAAGAAATCAAAAGGACAAGGTTTGCCTCATTTCCACTCAACATCTGGACACATTAAATAGTAAATAACATCAATGTTTGCTATTATTTGGTCATTTTATCTGTTTGTGGTTTTTTGACAGTACTAGTGTTTAAACCCAGAACCTCACACACACTTCGCAAGCATTCTACCAGGGAGCTGCACTCCTAGCCTTTTTTAACTTTTAATTTTGAAGCAGAGCCTCCCTAAGTTACACAGGCTACCTCTGGCCTCAAAAGACCTAGCTTCCCGCCTCCGCCTCTCGAGTCACTGGCATTACAGGCATGTGCCACCACATCAGGCTATTTCATCGATATCTGAATAAAAATCTTTAGAAGTTTTTACCAAGTGTTTGTGATGCGCTAGAAGAGACGCTCGTATTTTTACTACATTACAGACCAGGTACTTATAAACTTCTCTTTGTTCAAAGCATCTTAGAGAAGGGCTAAGGATGTAGCACAGTGGTAGAGCACCTGCCGGGCATGCTCAAGGGCTTCCAGCACCAGAAAAATTTAGCGACTGTAAGACGGGCGCGGTGGCGCACGCCTGTAATCCCAGTGGCTTGGGAGACAGAGGCAGGAGGATCGCAAGTTCGAGACCAGAGGCAGTCTGCATAACTTAGCGAGACCTGTCTCAAAAAGTTAAAAAATGGGCTGAGGGTGCAGCCCAGTGGTCCAGCACTTGCCGAGCATGCAGGCACAGAGGCCCTGGGTTCAACTCCCAGTACAGGGAAAAAAAACATAGCAACTATTTATCCATTTCTCTTTTGCTTTCTGTGCCATTTTCTGAAAACGTTTGGGGTCCAAGGGTATATAGCTCAGGGGTAGGGTGCTTCCTTAGTATGGATAAGGCTTTAGGGTCGCAACCCAAGCACACCTCCCCACCCCCAAATTTTACTGGTACAACAAAGGTTCAGTAAAGATTTTCACTCTCAGCAGGTGTGGCGGTACACACCTGGAATCCTAGTCTCTGGAGGGAGAAGAATCACAAGTTCAAGGCAAACACTGCCTCAACTCCCCACCACACAAAAAAAGACCTTAAAAAAATTTTTTTAATAGTTTTTTGGAGACACAGTCTGAATGTGCAGCCTAGGCCGGTCTCAAACTCACAGCCGTCCTTCATGCTAGGAGTACAGGTATGTGCCTCCATGCGTGGCCTTCCTGCGCTGGCCACTACTACACTCCTTCCATTTCACAATTACTACTGAGAGGTCTGCTGTACAGAAGGACGGCAGCTGAGCCACTCTGAACGTCAAATAGGTGACTGATTTCTACCGACTACAATGGGGTCATATTGAATATACACCTAGAGAAAATACGGTGAGGAAGCAGAGGGTCTCCATCAGGTACACACAATAATAATAAAATTACTGTATGTATACTAGATGTTCCTTGCCGAAGTGTCCTCTGAGGACAAAGTTTACTACAATGTTTCTTTTTTCTTTTTCTTTCCTGGGTGTGTGTGTGTGGGGGGGGCCTGAACCCAGGGTCTCATGCACGCTTTGTAGGCGTTCTACTGCTGAGCTGCACCCCCAAGTCCATTTTTTACTTTTCATTTTGAGACAAGGGCTCACTAAATTACACAGGCTGCCTCTGGCCTCAAACTTGCAATCCTCCTGCCTCTACCTCCCAAGTTGCTGGGATTACAGGCATGTACCACTGCACCCGGCTTGCAGTGGGTTTCTATAACCAGTGGCAGTTTAGATTTGTTCCTATTTGGAAGAAGCTGATTCAAAGGAGTGCAGTGGGGTAGGGGTCCTACTGTGAACTTCAAGCCAAAACTGTCAAGCTGGTGATTTCAGCACGGACACTACCGTCAGACCCAAGTGACCTAGAATGAACAAAGCAAAGGTAAATACCCTAGGGTGAAAGTGTGAAAAAACAAAAACTAGCCAGCACCATCTGTAAACGGGCAGGACAATCCATTTGTTCATATATAAAACATTCTCTTTCTGCATATGGAACTACCTAAAGAGGAAAACAAGGCCCCGGCCCAGCCCTGTCTCCCATCTGTTCAGCGAGCTTCCTTCTGTTACCACAGTAATAATCACCCCAGGTATAGCATGAGAGGTAACGGAAGAGACTCAGCCAGCTACTGTCAAGGAGACATAACTAAGGAACTACACAGAAAGGCCTGGAGCACTCTACAGGTCCAGAGAACTCTGTCAAACAATGGGGTCTCCGCTGTTCCACACGCCCCAGCCAAACAGCGTTCGGCAGTGCCTGACAAAAGGCACTTAAACAACTTTCCCCTCCTGCCTCCTCTCCAGGCCCGATGATGGAGGCCCCGACAGCCAGACCAAGGCCTCTACCTGGCCCAGGCTTTGCACTCCTGCCGCTCCCAGCTGCTCCTCTCAGCCTTGCTTTGTTTCCTCATTCGCTAGGTAAGAGTGCCACCTGCGTCATAAGGCTGACAGCAAGCTAAATGCCAACCGTCACATCCGGGAAGCTGAGGTGAGTGTGCAAACCTACCATCGTGTGACTTCCCGCGGCTCCCCGTTATAACTGCAACAGTCAGTCTTAGGCTCTTTGCTAAGGACCACAGTGCACGTGACAGAGACTTGCCACCTACCCACGGGCTCACCTACGCACAGGGTGCTGGCAAACAGCAGCTCCTTCCTGCCACCACAACAGATTACCACAACTCTGGGGGCTCAAAAACTACGGGAATGTACTCTAAGTCCTGGAGATTAGGGGTCAGAAGCCCCAGAGCTCGCTGCTGGAGGCACTGGCGAGAGCCCGACATCTCGCCTTTGCTGGCTTCCAAAGGCTGCCTACATCCCTTGGCCTCCATCTCTTCAATCACCACCAGTTCAAGCGCCGCTTCTTCGCCACACCTCCTACTTCCTCTTCCTTAGCCAGTGTCCCTTTGCTTCCCTCGACACTTAGGACCCACCTAGATCATCCAGAATTCTCTCCCCACCTCAAGAGCCTTCACTCAGTCACACCTGGAAATTACATAACACTCACAGGACCCAGGAACTAGATCTGTGTCTCTTTGGAGCCATTAGGCCCACCACAATAGGTTAATCCCATAAATGAAAGCCTGTAAGTAGGGTGGGGATGCGGTTCAGTAGCAGAGCACCTGGATAGCCTGGGGAGTCCTGGGTTGCACCCCCAGTACCACACACTCACACGCAAAGTACAAATGCGCGTACCACCAGGCCCAGCTAAAATGCTCCATCTTCCTAGAAGTTTTTCACATCTTGGTTATCAGATTAAAAACAGCGTAATTTCCCTTTTGGAGATCTGGATTGCCAAGAAGCTCATTAGGGTTAACCCTAACGTGTGTCCTTTTTTACTTATGATCCTGATTGTTCTACGTTCTCACCAATGTACCTATTTACGTTTTCCCACACCTTCCATCTTAGGCTATTAACTTTCTAGGTCATTTTTGGCAAACGAGTGTTTTCCACTCACCACTGCCACCACCGAAACCCTTACCAAAATAGGACAGCA
Source organism: Pedetes capensis (assembly GCA_007922755.1). Classification (NCBI taxonomy): domain Eukaryota; kingdom Metazoa; phylum Chordata; class Mammalia; order Rodentia; family Pedetidae; genus Pedetes; species Pedetes capensis. The sequence continues at coordinate 66,966 of VMDO01004481.1, read as the reverse complement.
CTCAATTATTTGAGAATCACTAGCAAGTAACAGGCAAAAATCTGACACGGGCCGTTTCTTCACCAAGTTCCAGTTTTATGCTAGAAACCATCACATTTGTCAATCCAATCCTTTCACATTTTTCTTTCCTTCCCCCTCCCCCTGCAGTACTGGGGATGGGTTGAACCCAAGGCCTTAAACATGCTAGGCGAACAGTCTACCACTCAGTTGCACCCACACCTCCTTTTTGAGACAAGCTCTCACTGCTAAGTTGTACAGGCTGCCTCTGGCCTCAAACTCACAATCCTCCTGCCTCAACCTCCCAAGGTGCTGGGATAACAGGTGTGTTGCCCAGTACCTGGCTAAAATCTTCTAAGGTATCAAACACTATGGCTTTGGCTGAACAACTCAAGCCTAAGAAATGCCAAGCAGCATACCTAAAGAAGCTGAGAAAGAGACAGATCTAGAGTTTCAATCTGTACTGCCTCTAAACCCTAGACTTGTCTTAAAGCAGAATCCTTCACTTTCTCTCCCCATCTCTAGTACTTCTTTCCTACCTATACAGGAACAGACCAAAATGGTATTTTAGGCTATCTGCCATCATATGCCAGCCTGGTGTAACTTCCACCCTTTCATTCATCACTTATCAGAAACTACTCAAAAGTTCAACGTTCTCTTAGAAGAGCTGTGGCCAGACCCCAGGAGAAGAGCTTCCTGTATGGCATCAGCAGGCGCTTTCTCTATTTCCCAGTTCCTCTATTTGAGGGGAATTAATTTGCACAAGAAATAACCCACGACAAAGCTTAACCATTTACAAATAGCCCCTTACACAGTTCTACCATTTAACCATATCAAAAACCACCGTGTGAAAGTGAAGTAACTGGATAGGTATTAAAAACTTGATTCAAGGGCGAGAATCTTGCTGGTAGGGCATGGCCTTGGGTTCTTCCTAATCACTGGTGCCGGAGGGGAGAGAAACCGACTCGAGGGCTTCCTATTAACACATAGTACTTTGTAAAGGGATTCTTTCTTTTTTTTTTTTTTTGTGGTACTGGGGGTTGAACCCAGGGCCTCGCACTTGCATGCTCTGCAAGTGCTGGACCACTGAGCTGCTCCCCCAGCCCATTTTTTTTTTACTTTTTGAGACAGGCTCTCGCTAAGTTAATGCAGACTGCCTCTGGTCTCCAACTTGTGTCTTCCCCCCTCCACCTCCCCAGCCACTGGGATTACAGGCGTGCGCCACCACACCCGGCTTATGGGAATTTTTATTTCTTTGATATAAAGATTGAAAATGGGGGCTAGGATGTAGCTTGCCGGTAAAGCAAGCATGTTTAGCAGGGGCAAGGCCCTAGATTCAATCTTCAGTGCAAGGACAGGGATGCGTACAGGGGGCTGAAAATGATGTTAGGGATCCTCTTTCTTCAACAACTCATTTTACAAAAATTCCAAGGTCAGAACACACACCGTGCCAAGGTCATATACTTTAGCTGGTGCCCTCCAGGGAGGAAATACGATGCTGTTTCTAGTATGATTTCCTCAAACCACTGGACTATTATTAAAAATTAATCAGACGGCTGGGAGACGTAGCTCAGGAGAAAAGCGTCTGCCTAGCACGCGCAAGGGTGGGATCCCCAGCACAACCAAAACCCACCAAAGACACAAACACCACAAGGGGCCCTAGCAACACAAGACAGTGAGAAAATGATTCACCTTATTTTCAACACCCAAGCTATGTTTCAGGTGGCACAATTAAAAATACAGAGTTTGAGTATTTTTCTGATAAAACTTACTGCTAAATACTCAAGAGTTTTTGAAATTCTAAAATTCCCACTTTTGCTTACTCCTCCTACTGGAAGTAGAGCTCGGAGAAAAACAGTTACCTGGGCAGGTCAGGAGTTAAGCAAAAGAATGCAGACCTTAAGACATGCCCGTTGTAATAACTGCTTTTGCTAATACTCTGTTATGAGCTCTAAGTTTCCCAGCTTTAAGCAACTGAACTTGCTTCAAAGACAAAGCAAATAGAAACGCCTTCTGTAAGTAACCACCTAGGAGTCCGGCATAGGTGGTGGTGGTGGTGTCTCATTTGTAATTTACTTTCCTCCAAAAAGCCTAAAACACTAGTTGTATGTAGGCCGGGAACCCTGACCTTTTCACGAGATGTATTTTTCGTTGCCTCATAGGGAAGTCGGCCGTTCCCAGGGGGAGGGAAAAGGAAAGGTTAATAACCTGGAGGGCAGAGTCTAAACAGCACAAGAGGCTTTCGCAGTAAGCTGAGGCTCCCAGAGCTGCCAGATCAGGACCCAGGATCTGAAGCTGAGGCTGCCCTATGTAGGTCATGCGGTTGACATGATTACTTTGGAGGGCTCTTCTGGCTTGGCTCCATGGAAATTTACATAGCATCTCTATTTATTCATAACTAGCACGGTAAATGAGGAGACAAAACACCCACAGAGGAATGGAAAATGGTCATGACTGGCAAATCTAGAGTTCTCCAAATGTACAGAACAGAGAAAGAATTAATACATTTTGATTCTCTTTCACTTTGATACGGGGTGGTTTCCTGACCTTAGATGTTTTGTTTAATCCACAACAAAGCACTTCTATGAAAAGTCTAACTGGAGATAATTAAAATATCAACAGCCTCAAAAAAAGTCACAATTTCTGATAACATGAAACCTCAGGATTTTAAAGCCACCTAGGTTTCTCTCAGGACGAAATGTTTTAAATGTTCAGCTCTTATCATTCGCTTCCCTACTCAACCCAATGGCTTAGTTTAGAATTCGCCCTATAAAATACAAAGTCACTCCAGCCTGACAGTGGTGAATATTTAGGGAAAACAACAACACTGTACCCTAAATCTGTCAACACTGAAACATTTATTGATTATATGTAAGGTAAAAACCCAAAGTAAATATCAGCCTGAAAGTAACTGATTAAGAATATTCAAAACAGTCAAACTGTGATTAAACATTGAAACATGTCCACCTTAAGACTCATAACTTACCTGCAAAAATAAGCAAGTCCTGCTAAATTACTTACACCGTGGAATATTACTGAGTCATAAAAACGGATGAAGTACATGCTACCACCTGAATAACTTTGAGAACCTGCCAACGCAGGCACAAAAGGCCACATATTGTATGATTCTATAATCCATACAGATAGAAAGTAGACTAGTGGTTCCTAGGGCCTGTGGGAGTGAAGGGTAGGGAGTGAAGGCTAACAGGTACTAAGTTTCTTTTTGAGGTGATAAAATGTTTTGGAATTAGTGATGATGTTTGAATGACCTGGTGATACAGAAGAAACTTTTCTCCATTCAAAACACTCCCACAATGAAAACAATGTTATTCTACAAAGCTCAGGAAGATGGCATCCAAACCTAGAGACCCACAAAATCCAAGTATGTGGTTTCCACAACATGCTGACTCCTACTGAACTGGTTTGTTTTTTTTTTTGGTTTTTTTTTTTGTTTTTTTTTATATCAAGAGATAGAACAAGAAACTAGTGGCTTCAGACTGCTGTGTGTACAATTATTTTTATACGGACTTCAGGTAACTAAGCCTGGGACATATGCAAAACTGGGACTTCACAGCTCATTCCAATCTAATGGATTAATCTGCTGAGCCACAACACAGTTAAAGCTCTCATGCCTAGGATCAAGTAAGATCAAGTATAGGAAACCAATCAACACACTGCCTACAACAGGAGAGCGCGTGGGCATGCGCACACACACTTAGCTTAACAACTAACCTGCTTTGATTTCTTCATTTATCACCATATCATCTTATTTCAACTCTAGAGAGTAAATTATTTTCAGAATTTGGACTTGGGACATGCACAACTGCCCACAAACTTGGTATCTCTTTGATAATAGCTGCAAACCACAAGGACAAAGGAGGAGGATAGTTTACCACAAAACACAGCTGAGGAAACAGGCCATCCTATGTTTTTGCCATCAAGTATTTATAACTACCTCTTCTACAGAGGGGGCTGGGATTTAGCTCAGTGGGTAGAGTGCTGCGCTGCAGTCTCTAAGGTCGGGAGTTCAATTCCCAGTACCTCAAAAATGGGAGAAGGGCCTGGCAATCCACTCCCAAGGCAATCCCGAAATAGCCATTGGAAACCCTATGAGGGTCGCTATGAGTGGGATACCGACTCGACGGCACCTAACAACAACACCACCTTCTACAGAGTACTCAGCACATTGGACAACGAAGGCTTTCAAGAAATGGACAAGGCCCTGAGTGGTGGCACACGCCTGTAATCCCAATGGGTCGGGAGGCAGAGGCAGGAGGATCGCAAGTTCGAAACTGGAGGCAGTCTGAGTAACTTGGCGAGACCGTATCTCAAAAAGTAAAAAAAATGGGCTGAGGGTGCAGCTTAGTGGTCCAGCACTTGCAAAACACACAAGCCCGAGGCCCTGGGTTCAACCTCCAGAAACAGGAAGAAAAACAAACAAGAAAAAAAAAAAAAAAAGAGAGAGAGAGAGAAGAAAAAAGAACAAGAAATGGACAATAGCCAGCCACTCTGGCGCAGCACTGCAACCTTGGAGACTTGGGAGGCTGAAGTAGGAGGATCTCCAGTGCGAAGCCACCTGAGGTAACCTGCGCAACCCTGTGAAACCCTGTGTCAAAATGAGCTGTGGGAACGCAGCTCAGTGATGAATACTTGTCCAGCATGCAAGAGGCCCTAGCCTCAACTCCCCACTACTGGGCGGGGAGGACATCAAACTAACCCTAAACTGTGCATCTTGTAAGCAGCCACCTGCACAGAGGAAGTAATGACTTTAAATGCTGACTTGATTGTAAATCAACCCAGATCACTCAAGCCCCTCACTTTCTTCCCTGACTGGCTGGCTCAATACACACTACTTCGTGAAGCAGTACCACATTCTACCAAGTCTTCTTGGTCTGAAAATGCGGGCTAATAACTTGATAAGATCAAATACTGAACATGTAAAATAAATTAGTTTTCTAAATTACCGTAAGAACAAGAAGTCCATACACAAGGCATTATAAACCTAGTTTTATGTGATTGATGCACCTATAGCTAAATATCTAAATTCAAACATTGTCCCGAATTTGGCAAATTCACCAATAACCAAACGTCCCTTCCTTATTCCATTACTATTAATAGAAAACCACGGCCTTTAAGTTAGAACACAATCAGTGTGCAACCACCGTGAGCTATTTAGATGATGAGGCAAGTATTGGCATATTCCTGTTTCACATCAACACACAGCTGGGATAAACTCGCTTAGACCGTAAGAGTTCTAACCAGGGCTTGACTGAGAACAGCGCCTACAGCACTTCCTCCTAGACTTCCGCAGTACCTGGGATCCCTTCGCTCAGTCCTGTCCGAACCCACCCAACTTTAATTATCTCGAGACAACCGGACCGGCTTTTCAGTCCAGACTTTTCTCATCCTCTATTTCATTAATTCCTCCAAACCTTAATCCCTTAATACTCAGCGATCACATATTTTCAGCCTCCACCCAATTCTGATGATTTGTGAAACAGTGTCAGGCCTCTACCTCTTAAACTCAGTATCAACTTTGATCATCACAGCGCTAGTTAGCTACGGCAGGACTGTCCTCAGTCTGGTTAGTGTCCCCGCAATGTCGTCGGGTAGCACGTGAATATACTCGTAGGGTGTTGACAACGACAAAACCAGCAGAGTCAGTAACGGCCTTTCCGGCTGCAAAGTGACGGCTGAAGTTTTCACAGGCGGCTGAGACTCTCGCCTCGCCGGCCCTTTCCAGCCTCCGTTAACAGCCGTATTAAGCCTGGAAGCCCCGGGCTCGCGAGAACCCTTCCCACGGGGACGAGGACGGCCCCTCTCGAGCGTAAACTGAAACCACCCCGCGCGTTAACCGCGCACGGCCGCGCCGACCAGCTCCACCTATCTGCGGAGAGCCGAGCGCTTAAACACAAAGCCGAGCGACACTACTTTCCCCCTGCGCGCCGGCCGCGACTCCTCCGCGGAGGCCGAGCGCGGGCGGGGAGCGCGGGGGCAGCGCGGGCGACGGGCGCGAGCCCCGCGCGCGCGGCCCCAGGTCCCCGCCCCGCCTCGGCTCGGCGCCGGCCCCGGGGCAGCGTGACCGCGGGGCAAGGTCCGGCGGCGGGCGGGGCCGGGAGGGGAGCGGGGCCGATCGGGGCCGCGACGCCCCCCAGAGGCCGGCGGGCGAACGGCGCGCGCCAGAGCCCCGCGCCCCAGCCCTCCCGGCCCGCGCCGCCGCCCCGCCAACGCCCGCCGCGGCCGCCCGGACCCGGCGCAGGGAGGGGCGGCGCGTCCGTTGGCGCGGGGCGCGGGGCGCGGGGACGCGGGGGCGCGCGGGCCCGGCCCCCGCCCCACCTCCCGCCGCCCCGCCCCGCCGCCGCCGCCCGCTGCCCCTCGCGCAAACTACGCCATTGCGGCCTAGCCGGGCGGCGCCGCCCCTCCCCCGCGCCGCCATCTTGGCGGCCCGCCGCCCCCGCCGCCGCCATCTTTTGGGGCCGCCATACTGGCCCGGGCGGAGAAGATGGCGGCGCCCATCGCACACATAAAACATGGCCTCCCTTCAAAACAAAAACATCCCGGGCCGCGGCGCGCGGCCGCGCTCACCTGAGGACCACATGGTGACGGAGAACTCGCCCTCCAGGGTCTTGATCTGCACCTGCTTCTGCTCCCACTTCTTGTTGCCCGCGTCGGCGCCGCCGCCCGCCGCGCCGGCCCCGCCGCCCAGGTAACCCTTCTTGCCGCCCTTCTTGCCGCCGCCCTTCTTGACGCGGCCGCCGCCCGACGACGAGCCGCCGCCGCCGCCGCTCTTGCCGGCCGCCGCCACGGTGACGAGCGTCTGCTCGATGTAGTCGTCGTCGCCGCCGGCCGGCGCGGGCACCGGGATGAGGATCTGGTCCTCGAAGCCGTCCTCGGCGCGCAGCCCGTCCGAGTCGTCGCCGCCCACCACCTCCTCGCGCGTCTGCACCAGGATCACCTCCTGGTGGTGGTGCACCTGGCTCGGGTCGTCGGTGACCAGCGGCTGCAGCGCGATCATGGGCGGGTGGTGGTGGTGGTGGTGGTGGTGGTGGCCGGCGTGGCCCGGGCCGCCCCCGCCGCCGCGGTCGCCGCCGCCGCCGTCCTCGTCGTCGTCGTCGTCCTCCTCCTCCTCGCCCACCACCGTGGTCTCGATCGTCTCCACCGGGATGGTCTCCACCTCGATCTCGTGCAGCTCCACGATCTCGGCCGGCATCTCCGAGCCGTCCGTGGCGATGTAGAGCGTGTCGCCCGAGGCCATGGCCGCGGCGGCCGGCGCTCCGGGGCTGCGGGCGCGCGGGCGAGGAGGCGGCCGGCCGCGGGGAAGGAAGGCAGAGGGAGGAAGGCGGCGAGCGGGCGGGGGGAGAGGGGGCGGGCGGCGGGGGAAGGGGCGGGCACGGCGGCCGCGGCGGCGGCGGGGCTTCCCCGCCTCCCTCGCTCGGGGCGCCCCGCGCTCGCTCGGCCGCTGCTGCTGCTGCTGCTGCTCCCGCTGCCCGCCTCGCTCGCCGCGCCTCGGCCGGCCGCCCGCCCGGACCGCGCCTCCTCCCGCCCTCCGGGCCGGCGTTCCGCTTCCCCCTTCCTCCTGCGCCTCCGCCTCCTTCCACACAAATACCAACTCCTCAACCCGAGCCCCAGATCTCGCCGCCGCTGCCGCCGCCACACTCCGCTCCGACTCGGCCTCGCGAGACTTCCGCTCTGGCCTCGGCCCGCCCCGCCGCGCCGCCACTCGCTGGCCGGCGCCCTCGCTCCTCCCTCCCTGCCAATCGCGCGGCCCGGCTCGCCGCCGTGGCCCCGCCCCCTCGGCGGGGCTCCTCCCGGATTGGGACCGCGGGGACGAGGGGCGGGGCGGCCCCCACGCGCGCTGGCTGGTCCGCAGCGTGTGACGTCAGCGTGGCGCCGCCGCAACCGGCGCTCCGTGTCGCGCGGGCTCCCGCCCTCCGCGGTGCAGCAGCGACGAAACCGCCGCCTGGGGCCGGCGCCGGGGCCGGTCTCGGTGTCAGGAGTGGGGCGTCGCCGCGGTAGCCTCCGTCCTGGGAGCGGGTGAGCGGCCCGTGCGGCCCCGGCGCAGGAGGGCTGGAGACCGGGGAGGGAGCGGGCGGCCTGGGGCCAGGGCCGGTGGGCTGCTCGGGGGCCGTGCGGGGAGGGCCGGAGCGCGCGCGGCGGCGCCGCCGCCGCTCCAATAAAGTCTGCTTTGACGACAACCGCCTGTGCTTGGTTTTTCGCGTCGGCCGGCGTCTGCTCTTGGCGCCCGGCTTCAGACGAGCGATGGCGACAGGGTGAGTGCGGAGCCAAGGCGAGGGGCGAGGGACGGTGCCCGCCCTGCGCCCGGGCGATTTCGCCGCGAGTGCCCCTTCCTCGCGCGGGCCGGGCGGTGGGCGGCGCGCGGGTGGGGCGGCGGCGGCGGAAGCGGCGCGCGTGGCCGGGGTCCACCGTTGGAGGGTGTCCGTTATTCTTTTGTGACCCTCGGAAACCCGAGGCGCAGCCGTTGGGTGCCTGTTTCCCCGCGCATCGCGGAACCGCACCGTCTTGCGGCTGTAGCCGCAGGGCTTGGCTCTCAATAGCTTTAGGAAATTCTCTTCCCAGCTTTCCTCGCTTCGCTGTCCAACCAGTCACGGTTTCCCTTGCCACTGTCTTCACGTATGTCTCACTTTGGTAAAAGCCCGTTTTGCCCACTAGGCTTTGCATTTACCTCATTGAAAATCCCAGCCCCCACGCCCCCTTTTTTTCCGGTGTTCTCCGTTATACCTGCAACAGAGTCTAGGTTTCCTGGCACGAATTAACAAGTTAAATCTTGAATAAGGTGTATTGTAGCAGAATGTTTTGCTGTTATCCGTCCTTTTGGTCGACATGACAGTTGGTTAAAGAAATACAAATAAAGATTTCATTTAAAAAAATCATGAAAAATTGAAAACCTGGGGAAGTGTGTCTTTGTTCATTTTGCGGATTGAATGCCCTTGTGCATTTGTTGAACTTGTGTATTCTCAACGTTTACTCTTGTCTATTGGAATAGTGTTCATGCAGTCCAGGCCTTTGATTATTCTGAACTGTAATACGTCAATCTTAGATTCAACTTGTTAAAACAAGCCGGTATTTTCTAATTGTGTACGTATTGGGGAAACATTGTATGCATTCTAATTAAAGGGTGATCTTGCAAACCTAATTTATATCTACTTATTTCTAAATGACTTTGTTTTCGTTTTGAGACTATTAATGTAAGAAGTGAAAAATTAGATCATTTTCTCTCTTGCAGTACTGGGGGCTGACCCCTGGGGTTCAGTCCGAACTTTGTACTCTACCACTGATCTGCACCTGCAGCTCTCTTTTTTATTTTTTATCTTGAGACAGAGTAAGTTACACAGGCGACTCTGGCCTCGAACTCACAATCCTCCTGCCACCCGCCTCCCGAGTCACTGGGATTATAAGTGTGAGCCACCACACCGACAGATCGTTTTCGCTTTCAATATGAGTTTTAAAACCTAAGTAATTCCCCTTGGAGTACTGCACCCACACAGTTTGGCAAATCAAATCTGTTGAATTAAGTCATTTCTGGCTTCATTGCTTATAAACTCTGCATAAATATTTCATAAATGAAAAACAGTTGGGGAATTTTTACATGGCTTAATGCTTTCTAATTTTACATTTTGCACTCCCTAGTAGTTGATGAGAAAATGTCTTTGCAAGTAGTTGATACTTCTATGTAGTAATGGAGGGAGCAAGTGAGATAGCAGTACTCATTAGACAGCCCAGCTTCGGAGTCCAGAGATGTTCACAATCAAGTGGAGAGGGCTGGAAAGGGTCAGAAGAGATGGTAGGCGCTCCTGGTTGCTGTCCTGGCACCTTCTAGAATAGCTTGTGAGACTTGTCCCAAAGCAGGTAGCCTATTTGGCAGGCTCTCAGTTTTCTGTGGTGGGCGATAGTTTTGCTTCTGCTCTAGCCGTGGAGCATGTCATTACTAGACACGTCACAGTGCTGTGTTGTGTTGGCTCTAGCCTGCTCATGCTTCCTGCTAAAGGTAAAAGTCAAAAAGACAAGATGAATTGCACTTTGAGAACCAGGAGTCTTTAAAGCTGGGGATAATTGCACCATTTTTGTTCTGTCTGGGCTCAATGTATTGGGGCAATGGGGCAATGAGTGTGTTACCTCTGAACTCCTGGGGTCTTTTTTTATTGTAAGGCAGGGCTTACTTGCAGTCTTCCTGCCTCAGTGTACCAAGTGCTGAGATACCGGCATAGGCTGCAGCACCAGGCCTTGGAGTCCTTTTATTTTGGCACCAAGACAAATGATTATTGTACGGTCATGCTATTAAAAATGATATTTCTCTTGTACCCGCATTTGCACACTGTTATTCTCCCACCTGCCTGGGCAAAGGCCTGGGGCTGGTCCGTCTGCAGCTCAGTGTCCTGGAGTGATGACTTATTTTGATCCATTCAGGAAAATAAGATGAAAAGTACCGAGATGAAGGAATTGTGTGTGATAGTGCTTGACTATCTCTTAGTCATTCACGTGTTTCCAAACCTGTAACTTTCTACAAAGCCTCCTGTCTACTGGGAAAGTCAATATCAATAACCACAGAAGAAAGGGGAATACTGGGGGCGTTTTAATAGTTGCACAAAGCTTTCTAGAGTCTCTGAGACTCCTTACCAGCTGAGGAGATGTCATAAATACCTACGGAGAATGTATCCTTTGGCCACCAGGACAAAGTTGTGGATTGTTAACCGGCAAGTCCTTTGATGTCTCTGAAATTGGGGCCATCTCACAAAGGTACCTTTTTCTGAACTTCCATTAAATGCTCAAATGTGGGTTTAAGAGCATGTGCTTTAGGAAGGCAGAGAGATGTTGGGGGGTGGGACAGAAAAATAAAGTCTGTTAAAAGACGCCTGATTCTTCTCTGTCCTTGCTTTGTTTGGAAAGTTTGGTTTTTTTCCAGTGCCAAGGATGGAACCCAGGGCCTCATGTGTGCTGGCAAGCGTACTAGCCCTGAGATACATTTCCAGCCTGTCTCCTTCATTGATTATAGGCAGGCTAACTATTAAACCTGATCCTATCATATTTCTACTTGTGATAGTTTGGGATTGGCTTAGGGAGTGAATTCATGCTAAAATTTCCTCTTACAGCAAATTAATTTGCCTGTCCCATGAATTGCTTTTTGATTAGTTCTAATGTTCTTTTTGGTTTTTTCTTTGTTTTGGCAGTACTTGTGGATTAAAACTAGGGCCTCACACATACCTTGCAAGTGCTCTACCACTGGGCTGTACCTCCAACCCATTTCTTATTTTTTATTTTGCGTCAGGGTCTCACTAAGTTACACAGGCTGCCTGTGGTCTCGAACCTTCAATCCTCCTGCCTCCACCTCACTGGGATAAATACTTAGTTCCTTAGCAATTTGTGCTCTGCGTGGACTGTTAGAACTAGGCAAGACCTCTAGTCCAGTTTCTTCATGTTACAGAGAAGGAAACCAGCTGATAGAGGAGATGAACTCTGGATTCACGGCAAAGTGGTGAAAGTAGTGATGGGACTAATGAGAGAGGGAGACTCTCCACCTTTTGCAGAGTAAATTTGGATGGAAGGACTCTGTTCCTGTTCAGATCCATGCCTGGTTTCCAATGAAACGTTAGAAAAATCAGGAATGGAACTTCCGTGTGTGCATTTAAATTAGTCACCCCTAGTTTGGATCCATGGTGCTTAGCTCAGTTGGTAGAGTGCTTCCTCTGCGTGCTCTGAGGCCCTGGATTTGATCCCCAGCACTGCAAAAATGGGAGAAAGATCTGGCAGCCCATTCCCAAAACAGTCAGCCATCGAAAACCCTATGAATAGCGAAAACCCTATGAATAGCGGAGAAGCACTGACAATAGTGCTGGGAGGGCAGGGTGTTAAGGAGTGTTTTGTTCTATTGTGTGTAGACTCTATGAGTTGGATCTGTTGGGACAACACCTAGCAGCAAGTTTGTGTCCACAGAAGTTAAATGACAAACTACAGATGTGTTTTCCTGATTGTCTAAACTATAGATTTTTATTGTTGTTGTTGATTTGGTGTGGAATCTTTGAAATCTGGGTTACAAGGGATGCTTCCCACACCCCTCTCAAAATCAATACATGTATTAGATTTGGAGTTTAAATTAGAGTGAAATACCCTGTGTGTGTTAATAGGGGAAGTCTCAATGTGTATAGAACTAACACCATTTATAAAACATTTTATGTCTTTTTCTAAGGCTTTGATTAAATTATTACGCAAAGTGGTTTATTATGGTGAATGAATCCATTTAGTGCCTTTAAATGTAAGGAAAGTTGAAATCTTTAGTCATAAATTAACCTCCATTTTCCTCTACTTTGTTAGTACAATGGCTCTCCAAAAAAAGCTAAATCGTCTTTCTGTACCTGCCCATTTCGGTGAACGTGGAATGGGCAGTTGAGCAGAATGAGCAGGTGGTTCTCCTTTAACATAGCCACCCTGTTTTCACCGCAGTGTTGCAGTGTAGGCTTGCAGGGGGTTGGCTTGTTCACGCATTTGGGTATTCGAGGCAGGTCAGCACGGCAGGGTGGGAAGAGCGCCTGGGGGAGGTTAACTCGTCCTCTCTATGAGAGTGGAGAGTAACCGCTACGGATTTTCTGTTTGTTAAAGAGGTGAGTAAGTGAGCCTGGCAGTTGCTGTAGGAGGCCCAGAAGACAGATCCAGTGGAGAGCAAGACGGCTTGTCTGTCTCTATGGCATCTGCAGGCCAGAGGGGAGGGCGGCTATGAACCAATAGTTTTTAGTTGTGGAAGTCTGAGGAATGGAGAGTCCGAAGACAGGATCCATCCTGGCTTAATAAGGCAAAGACTTCCATAAGGAAGGGACGTTTCAGCTGTCACTTGAAAGTTGAACAGAACATAAAGGGCCCAAGCTAGTGCTTGGCTACAAAACAACCTTCTAAAATGTTGATTTCTATGTGAAAAAGAAGTAGCTAAAATGAGTGAATCGATAAGCTTGTCACTATTTGAGACATGCTATAGCACTCCATATAAAAGCTGTGTTTAACCTGCAAAAGTCATCAAATTAATACATTAGCCCAGTGAAACGCCACAGAGGATAGCTGTTTCTCTCAGCACTTGGTTACTAATGTTAGGTCTTATTTTTAAATTTGTATTCGTTTTGTTAGTGAGCTATTCCTCATTCAAAGTTCCCAATTGAAATTGGAGATTAATAATGGAAATCAGGCTGGGGATGTAGCTTAGTAATGGAACAAGTGCAGAGCATGTGCAAGGCTCTGGGTTTCATCACCACTGGAAAAAAAAAAAAAAAAAACCCTTTGGAGTTCCAGGCCTTGAAAGCTGGGCCAACTGCAGGAGTACTTAGCTGCAAAACCAATAAGCGGAAGAGAAAGCTGTAGAGTTGTAAAAACTGGGGCCCAGCCATTTACCATGTGGGTGACGGTCAGAGAAGGATGTAACCTTAATTCTTCATTTCCTCAGCTATAAAACAGGAATTATGCCAGCCTTCAGGGTTACAGAAGTCAGCGGTAACAGTAAGTAAAAAGCCTGAATCAAGCGTATTGAGGAAGAAGGAACACGTTTGTCCACTCAGGACTAGTTCCATTTCCTTCTCAGCCTTCTCGTTTCTGAAGGAGCTGCCTCCTTCCTCCCTGCATCCGGCTGGTGTCTGTACTTTGTCTCTAGCAGTGCTAGCTCCAGGAGCAAGGGCTGTAGACAGGACCCACTGCTCACTTAGCTTCTTAGGGTAGATAAGAATTCCTGCCAGCTAGATTTTTTTTTAAAGATGTTCACTGAGGTGGCGCCATGGTGCACACCTGTAATCCCAGCTATTTGGGAGGCTGAGGGAGGAGGATGGCAGATTCAAGAGCAGAGGCAATCTGGGCAACTTAGCAAGACTCTTTTAAAATAAAAATAAAAAAGAGCTTGGGGTGCAGCTCGGTGGTAGAGCCCTGCCTAGTATACATGAGGCCCTGGGTCAACCCCCAGTACTGGGGGAAAAAAATGATTCACTGGATATGGGATATGTTTTCATGTCTCTGAGCTAGCTAGGTGAATTACTATTAAAAATGGTATAAATAAGCCTAGTGGTATATCATGGCCTGCAGCCGTAGGCCTGTGGCATCCGATCCTGTCAGATCTCAGAAGCTAAGCAGGGTTGGGCCTGGTTAGTACTTGGATGGGAAACTGCCTGGGAACACCAGGTGCTGTAGGCTTGGGAGATGGACCCAGCAACCCCCTCCCCAAAATCAATCTGCCATTGAAAACCTTATGAACAGCAAAGAACCACTGATAATAGTTGGGCTGGGATTCAGCTCAGTTGGAAGAGCACTGCTCTGCAGTCTCTGAGGTCCTGAGTTTGATTCCCAGCACCCCCAAAATGGGAGAAGGATGTGGCAATCCACTCCCAAGGCAATCCCAAGACAATCAACCATTGAAAACCCTATGAGGGTTGCTATGAGTTGGACACGACTTGATGGCACCTAACAACAACAGTGGTGTATCGAATGAGTAGAGTGCTTGCCTAGCATGCATGAGGCCCTGAGTTCCACCTCCAGTACCACAATAAATAAATAACCTGTGTTAGTGCTTTCTGTGTCAGTTTCTCAGCGTTGGCCTCCTTTTAGAAATGTCTCCAAATCTGCCATCCAGGTGCTAGTGTCTTACTGATAGTTTTCCCTTGTGTCGCAGATGTGCTTTGGCTAGAAAGGGTAAACCCAAGAAGACCTCACAAGATCATTGTCACGGAGGAGTTCAACAGCTGACACTCAGGAAAACAGCAACCCAGTGTGGTGAAACAAGGAAAGAGGGAGACAACATCATCTCCTCTGCCTTCCAGTGAGCCACATTCCAGTATGGAGTTGCCACCAAACCTATGGTTCTTTCCACCCTTGTACCATATACGGTTTTAAACTTGTGAATTAAAGAATAAGGGTGGAAAGGAAGGACTTTATTATATTCAAAATTGAAGCCAGGCACAGTAGCATGCTCTTGTAGTCCCAGCAATGTGGGAAGCTAAGGCAGGAGAATCAGTTGAGCCTACAAGTTAGAAGCCAGCCCATGCCACATAGACTCCAAACCAAACCAAACTGTGATATCCCATTTACTATCTGAGGAACAGATTAGGAGTGTCCTTGTACTACTTTGCCTAAATGGCATTGTCATTGTGGTCAAAATGCAGTTACAGAGTGCCTGCATCTTTTCCTAGTGATCTTCTGACCAAATCCTACAAAAGGCAGCCGCCTCTGCTGTCAGTGATGTACAATCTTCCCTCACCTGAGCCGTACCTGACCCTTCTCCGGAACCTCTTCATATTTTGATCTTCACGACTCCAGTTACCCTTATTTCTACCTCTTCCACTGCCACATTCTCATCCTTATAGTTCCTCAGTACAGCACTGTATTGAGAACCTTAAACTCCCAGGATCCCATCTGCCCTGTCTCTCACATCATTTCTTCGGCTGTGCCTGTATCTCAGCCTTTAACCTTCTAGGTTTTCTAACCGTTTCTTTCTTTCTCAGACTAAAATTCCCTGGTGATCACCAGCATCCTCAGCTTGTCATCTTGTGTACATCCGATAAGCTTCACCCTTGGATCAACCTGTTCTGAAGTCCTGGCATCTACTGGAGGAACTACTGTTAGTGTTGTTGTTGTTGTTGTTGTTGTTAGGTGCCGTCGAGTCGGTATCCGACTCATAGCGACCCTCGGTCCAACGGGAAACACTATTGTCAGTGCTTCTCTGCTGTGCATAGGGTTTTCAATGGCAGATTGATTTTTGGGAGGGGGTTGCCAGGTCCTTCTCCCAAGCCTACAGCTTCTGGTGTTCCCAGGCGGTCTCCCATCCAGGTACTAACCAGGCCCGACCCTGCTTAGCTTCTGAGATCTGATGGGATCGGATGCCACAGGGCTACGGCTGCAGGCACTGTTAGTGTATGTAGATGAAAACCCTTAGCTGAGTGTTGGATGTCACTTGAAAATTGTTTTTTTTTTTGGGGGGGGGAGCTGGGGACATAGCTCAGTGGTAGAGCACTTAGCTAGCATGTGAAAGCCTCTGTGTTTTATCCACAGCACCAACAAAAAAGAAAAAGCCAGGCATGGAGGTGCATGCCTCTAATCCCAGTGATCCAGGAGGCTAAGACAGGACAATTGCGAGCTTGAGGCCACAGCAGCCTGCATAAAGTAGCATGCTCCTGTCTCAAAAAAAATTAAAATGGGCTGGAAGTGCGGCCCCATGGTAGAACATTTGCAAAGTATGGGGGAGTACCTGGGTCCAACTGCCAACTACCACAAAAAAAAAAAAAAAAGAAAGAAAGAAAGAAAGAAACAAAGAAAGAAATTTGGTTTTGCTGTCAGTTTGCCATACTGTGGGGGCTTGCATGTTGCTGTGATACTGAAAGCTTTATGCCACTGGTATTAACAAATACCAGCAGAGTCAACTATGGTTGACAGGTTTCAGCTGAGCTTCCAGAATTAAGACAGACTAGGGAGAAGGACATGGCTAACCCACTCCCAAAACAGCCATTGAAAACCCTATGACAGAGAAACACTATCAGATATAGTGCTGGAAAATGAGCCACCTAGGTGGAAGGCACTGAAAAGATGATTGGGGAAGAGTTGCCCCCTCAAAGTGGAGTTTACCTTAATGACAGGAATGAAGTAAAGTCCCAGGGACCTCTATTTGCTGATGTGCCATGACTCAAAATGAGAAGGAACAACTGTAAACATCCATTAATAATTGGAAGGTGGAGGGTACATAACGTGAATCTAGAAAAGTTAGAGATCATCAAAAAGGAAATGGAGCACATAACATTCTAGGCATCAGTGAGCTAAAATGGACTGGCATGGGCTAATTTGTATCAATCATATGGTTTACTATGCTGGAAATGACAGATTAAAGAGAAATGGGGTTGCATTCATCATCAAAACAGACATATCAAGACCTGTCCTGAAGTACAATGCTGTCAGTGATAGAATAATATCCATACTCCTACAAAGAAGGCCAGTTTATATGACTATTATTCACATTTATGCACTCACCACTTAGGCCACAAATGAAGATAGGGAAGGTCTTTACCAGCTTCTGCAATCTGAAATAGACTGAACATTCAGTCAGGATGTACTGATGACTGGTGACTGGAATGCAAAACTTGAAAATAAAGGCTCAGTAGTTGGAAAATATGGGGCTGAGATTTAGCTCAGTTGACAGAGTGCTGCTGTGCAGTCTCTGAGGTCCTGGGTTCAATTCCCAGCATCCCCAAAATGGGAGAAGGACATGGCAATCCACCCCCAAAGCAATCCCAAAACAATCAGCCATTGAAAACATTATGATGGTTGCTATGAGTTGGACATGACTTGACAGCACCTAACAACAACAACAAGTTGAAAAATATGGCTTGGGTACAGAAAAAATGTTGGCATTTGCATGATAGAATTTTGTTACACCAGTGACTTTTTCATTGCAAATGCAATTTTTCACCAACACAAACAGCAACTATACACATGGAATTTATCAGATGGACCATACAGAAACCAAATTGATTACATTTGTAGAAAGAGACAATGGAAAAACTTAATATCAAAAGTCAGAAGTAAATCAGACAATCAGCTGCTCATATGCAGGTTCAAACTGAAACAAGAAAATCAGAACAAGTGAATGAGAGCCAAGGTATGACATTGAGTATATTCCACCTGAGTTCAGAGACCACCTCAAGAACAGGTTTGATGTGTTAGACACTAGTGATCAAAACCCAGAAGAGTTGTGGCATGGCATTAAGGACATTATTCATAAGGAAAGCAAAAGGTTATTAAAAAGATGAGAAAAAAAAAAACAAATTACAGGTCCAAAGGGACTCTGAAACTTGTCCTTGAACATGAGCAGCTGATGTGAAAGGAAGACATGCTGAAGTTAAGGAACTAAACAGAAGATTTCAAAGGACAGCTTGAAAAGGCAAAATCAAATATTATAATGACGTGTGCAAAGAACTGGAGATAGAAAACCAAAAGGGAAGAACATGCTCTGTTTTTTTTCAAACTTAAGGAATTGAAGAAAAAATTAAAGCCTCGAGTGGCAATAGTGAAAGATTCTACAGGGAAAATGTTAAACGATGAAGGAAACATCAAAAGAAGGTGGAAAATAGCCGGGTGTGGTGGTGCACGCCTATAACCCCAGCAGCTCGGGAGACACAGAGGCAGGAGGATCGCAAGTTTGAGACCAGAGGCAGTCTGTGTAACTTAGCAAGACCCTGTCTCAAAAACTAAAAAAAAAAAAAAAAAAAAATGAGCTGAGGGTGCAGCTCAGTGGTCCAGCACTGGCAGAGCATGCAAGCGCGAGGCCTTGGGTTCAACTCCCAGTACCACCAAAAAAAAAAAAAAAAGAAGGTGGAAGGAATACACAGAGTCATTATACCAAAAAGAATTGATGACCAACCACTTAAAGAGGTTGCATATTACCAGGAACCAATGGAACTAAAGGACAAAGTCGAAGCTGCCTTGAAGGAATTGGCGAAACAGGAGTCTCCAGGCCTCAGCATGTTTCAGCAAACATGCAGCACTGGAGATGCTCACTTGTTTATGCCAATAAGAGATTCGGAAAACAGGTACCTGGCCAACTGACTGGAAGAGATCCATATGTGTGCCTCTTCCCAAGTAAGGGGATCCAACTGAATGCAAAAATTATTGAGCAATATCAATATCACACACAAGTAAAATTTTGCTAAAATCATATAAAAGTGACTGCAGCAGTATATAGACAAGGATGTGCCAGAAAATCAAGCTGGATTCAGAAGAGGACATGGAACCAGGGACATCATTGCTGATGTCAGGTGGATATTAGAAGAAAACAGAGAATATCAGAAAGATGTCTGTCTATATTTTATTGATTATGCAAAGGCATTTGATTGTGTGGATCATAACAAATTATGGATAATATTGTGAAGAATGGGAATACCAGAGCACTTAATTGTACTCATGAGAAATCTGCACATGGACCAGGAGGCAATGATTCAAACAGAATAAGGAAACACTGCCTGGTTTCAAGTCAGGAAAGGTGTGCTTCAGGGCTGTATCCTTCCACTGTATCTCTTCAATCTCTATGCTAAGCAATAATCTGAAAAGCTGGACATTATGAAGAAGAATGTGGCATCATGATTGGAGGAAGACTCATTAACAACCTGTGTTAAGCAGATGACAAAACTCTGCTGAAAGTGAAGAGGACTTGAGATATTTATGGATGAAGATCAAGGAACACAGCCTTCCATATGGATTGTGCCTCAACATCAAAAAAACAAAAATCCTTACAACTGGGTCAGTACACAGATTCATGATAATGGAGGAAAGATAGAGGTTGTCCAAAATTTTGCTTTACTTGGTTCTACAATCAGTACCCACAGAAGCAGCAGCATTCAAGAAATACAAAGATTTGTGGCCTTGGGGAAAGCTGTCATAAAAGACCTCTCTAAAGTGTTGAAAAATAAAGATATCATATTGAAGACGAAAGTGCTCCTGAATCATGCCATGGTATTTTCAGTCGCATCATACAGTTGTGAGAGCTGAACACTGAATAAGGGAGACAGGAGAAGAATTGATGCTTTTGAATTATGGTGCTGGAGACAAATATTGAACATACCATGGACTACCTAAAGAACCAACAGATCTGTCCTAAAAGAAGTGCCACCAGAGTGCTCCCTCCTTGGAAGCAAAGATGACTAGACTACATCTTATGTATTTTGGACATGTTGTCAGGAGGGGCCAATTCCTGGAAAAGGACATCACGTTTGGGAGAGTGACAGGTCAATGAAAAAAACTCAAGAAAAGATGGTGTACCTGGCAGTGTCAGGCAATGTTTCATCTGTAGTACATAGGTCTGTATGAGTTGGACCCAACTCAGTGGCTCCTAACAACAACTCAGCTCCCCGCTACCGTTTGATCAGCAGATTCCCAGAGCACTTTTCCTGCAAGTCCTTAACAGATCTACTTGTGATGCTGATGCCAGGCACGGTGGCCCACACCTGTGATCCTAGCAACACAGGAGATAGAGGCAGGGGGTGACAAGTTCAAGGCCAGCCTGGTCTGCACAGCAAGACACAATCTCAAAACCTGCCTCCCTCCAAAAAATGGAGGAATCCAAATTCATCTTCTTAAATGCCTACTGTGCACACTTCCCCGATGAATTAACCACCAGAAAGATCCTTCCATCTCAGGCCATCTGCTGTCCAGCCAAGCCCAGGTTCCACCTTGTTTGTGCTCCCAACCCCCTTGTTCCTCCACGTCCCCCACCGCCTGTTGTCTTCTATAGAGACCTGCCTTTTCTCCCTGGGTGCTAGTACTCTTCCTTCAGCTTAAGTCTCTCCTGGGCTCTGGGAAACAAGACTGTCTTGACCTGCGTCTCCCTCAAGCCATTGTTATTTCATTCCCAGGTCAGCTTTCTGACCCCCCATTCTCTCTTTGTGGTCTCCTGGTAGTCTCCCAAACCCTCTTATCAGCGACCTTGTGGTGCTCCCAAATAGATGAAGATGTCTGACCTTGTTTACAGGTCCTGTCTTGCACTTGGCCCCAGGCCATGCCCCATCCCTGAAAGTTCATGCCTGTTTGGTTCCAGTCCATGACTGTTTGGCCCCATTTCTTTTGACCCTGTGGTGAGGCAGACCACGATGGCAGGGAACATGGGAAATGGACCAAACTTCTCCCGTCAGGGCGGCAGGGAAGCAGAGAGAGACCCAGAAAGAGGCGAGGTCTCACTATCCCCATCAAGGGCCCACCCCGAGTGAGCAGAAGACCTCCCCTTAAACCTCACCTCTGACAGTTTCCTCTGCCTTCCCGTAGCACTAAGCCAGGGACCAAGCCTTTAACTCAGGACCTTTGGGGGACATTTCAAAACTATAGTCATTGTACCTCATAAATACCTTCTAGATACAACCGAGGGCTGGGATTTGGCTCAGTTGGTAGAGTGCTGGGCTGCAGTCTCTGAGGTCCCGAGTTCAATTCCCAGCACCACAAAAATGGGAGAAGGACCTGGCAATCCACTCCCAAGGCAATCCCGAAACAGTCAGCCATTGAAAACCCTATGAAGGATCGGTATGAGTCAGATACCGACTCGACGGCACCTAACAACAACAACAACAACAACAACAACAAGATACAACCGAGGGGAAATGGTTGGCTGCAGTACTCTGTGTTCCATGCATGTGTCATGGTGGACATGAGGTGTCCCCCAGATGCGCTTGTGTTGAAGGCGTGGTTCCCAGCATGGCATGGTTGAGAGGTGATGGGACTGTTAACCACTGGTGAGTTCCTACTGAAGGGTGGTTAGGAGGTGCCTGGTTGGAGCAACAGGTCTAGGAGGCATGTCCTGGAGGTGGGTGGCTTG
The DNA here is from genome assembly GCA_007922755.1 of Pedetes capensis. Classification (NCBI taxonomy): domain Eukaryota; kingdom Metazoa; phylum Chordata; class Mammalia; order Rodentia; family Pedetidae; genus Pedetes; species Pedetes capensis. The sequence continues at coordinate 45,647 of VMDO01004481.1, read as the reverse complement.
TCCTGGGCCCCTTCCCTTCCCTCTGCCTCCTGCTGCCGAGGTGACATTCTGCTCACCACGCCCGGCCCAGCAGAGCCAATGACTGGGGACACAGGCAACTCCTTCCTCCCTGGCCTTCCTCAGGTATTTTGTCACAGCAGGGAAAAACAAATAACAGTGTGTATGCATTTGCTTAGAACAATGTATGCACTCCCTATGGCAACCCATGTTCCCTCCTCACAGAGCCCCAGGTTTTCTCTTTCCCTGTAGTACGTAGAGCTCTTCCTGGTTTTTGGTTGGTTGGTTGGTTGGTAGGGGTTGTCATGGTTATTTTCAGTGCTGGTAGTTGTTAGGTGCTGTCAAGTCGCCATCCGACTCATAGTGACCCTCATAGGGTTTTCAATGGCTGTTTCGGGATTGCCTCAGGAGTGGATTGCCACATCCTTCTCCCAAAAGTTATTGTTGTTAGGTGCTGTCAAGTTATATCTGACTCATAGAGACCCCCATTTCGGGATTAACTCGGGAGTGGATTGCCATGTCCTTCTACCACATTTGCGGTGCTGGGAATCGAACCCGGGACCTCAGAGACTGCAGAGCAGCACTCTACCAACTGAGCTAAATCCCAGCCCAGTTGAACCTAGGCCCTCAAGATGATATGCAAGCCAGCCACAGAGGTGCACACCTGTAATTCCAGCTACTCTCGAGTCTGAGGCAGAAGGATTCCAAGAAGGCCAGCCTGGGGGACTTACAGGAGACCCTGTCCCAAAATAAAAACAAAAGAAGGCTGGGGATGTAGTTCGAGGTAGAGCACCTGCCTAGCACGTGTGAGGCCCTGGAGTCTGTCCTCGGTACTGAAAAAAAAAAAGATGCTGGCAAGCGCCAGGTACACTGAGCTCCACCCAGCTCTAGGGTAGAAATCTCACCCTTAGGGCGTAAGCAGGGAATCTACCTAAACTTGAGGTATGAATCATGATTGGCTAGACAACCATGGCAAGCGTGTTCCCTTTAACCCGTGTTGGATCTGAGGCATGAAAAGGAAAGCGACCCATATTGAGCAGTGAAATGAAAAGGGAGGAGTGAGTTATCAGGGCGGCTTCCCTTCCCCAATGAAAAGACAAAGCCAGGCTGGGGAAGCAGCTCAGTGGCAGGGTCCTGATTGAGTATCCTCCACCCAAACCAAAAAAAGAAAACCTCAGCAGAAGACGGCCGCTCTTGCTTCCTGCCCAAACACCGGTGTGATGTCTAGGGCTCTGGCAGCCGCCCAATGGCCCAGAGTCTAAGAGTTACAAGCCACTGGTCCGGTGCCGTCATGCCTGAGTTCCGTTCTACCGCTGGGCTTCCTCTGTAAGCTGCTGTGATGAGCTAACAGCACCTTGCAGCAGACCCATGGCCGCCTGATACTGATGCGCATCAGACCGTAAGACGTTCCAGCTGGGAACCAGGGGGGTTCGGAGGACTTACTCTTCCGTAGGTCTAAAGTTTCTCTTCTTGGGAATTTTATGGTCTGTCCAATGTGGCATCTGGAATGTTACAAAACCACAGATTGCGAGGCATGGTGGCTCACACCTGTAATCCCACCAACTTCGGAGGTGGAGGCAGGAGGATTGCAGATTCGAGGCCAGAGACAGCGTGCGTAACTTAGACCCTGTCTCGAGAAAAAAATTTTTAGATGGGCTGGAGGTGCAGCTAATTGGTAGAGCTCTTGCAAGGCATGCGTAAAGCCCTGAGTTTAACCCCCAAGTACCACAAACAAAACAAAACAAAACAGATTTTACAAGTGTCTTTAATAACATGAAAAGTATCATGATTAAGCAAAAATATAGGACACTTGTATATACAGTATAATCTCAACTTCTTTTTGAAAAAGAATAGGAAAAAAATTGGGAAGTAAATCTATCAAAAGAATGTAATTTGCTTTGGGAAACTAAGATTTTGGATAATTTTTTTTTCTTTATGTTTGTGTATAGTGATCAAACAAGCATCTTTTTATTGTGGTAAGATACACATAAGAAAATTTACCATCTTGACCATTTTTTACACCCCCTTTGCTGCCCTCTTCCCTCCTTCCCACTACCTTAGCCATTTTTAAATGTTTCTAAGTACATTCACGCGTGCAGTCGTGCCACTGTGGCACCGTGGCCTCCGATCCCATCAGATCTCAGAAGCTAAGCAAGGTCCGGCCTGGTTAGTCCTTGGATGGGAGACCACCTGGGAACACCAGGTGCTGTTGGCTTGGGAGAAGGACCTGGCAGCCCATTCCCAAAAAAACAATCGGCCATTGAAAACCCTATGAGTAGCAGAGAAGCACTGACAATAGTGTTTCACCTGTTGTATGTAGGGTCACTATGAGTCCGAAACCAACTTGATGGCACCTAACAACAACAGCGTGCAGCCATAGCCCTGTGGCATCCAATCCTGTCAGATCTCGGAAGCTAACCAGGGTCGGGCCTGGTTAGTACCTGGATGGGAGACCGCCTGGGAACACTAGAAGCTGTAGGCTTGGGAGAAGGACCTGGCAACCCCCTCCCAAAAATCAATCTGCCATTGAAAACCCTATGAACAGCAGAGAAGCACTGACAATAGTGTTTCCCCTGTTGGACAGAGGGTTGCTATGAGTCGGATACCGACTCGACGGCACCTAACAACAACAACAACAACAACAACAAGTACATTCATGCTTGCAGCCATAGCACTGTGGCGTCGGATCTCATCAGATCTCGGAAGCTAAGCAGGATCGAGCCTGGTTAGTACTTGGATGGGAAACCACCTGGGAATACCAGGTGCTGTTAGGCTTGGGAGAAGGACCTGATAACCCACTCCCCCAAAACAGTCAGTCATTGAAAACTCTATGAATAGCAGAGAAACACTAACAATACTGTTTCACCTATTGTACGTAGGGTTGCTGTGAGTTGGACACTGACTTGATGGCTCCTAACAACAAAATACATTCATATTTTTGTGCAACTATGACCACTGCCCATGTTCAAACTTCTTGAAAAACTGGAACTATATGCATTAAACTATATATCCCCCTTTTCAATTTTCTTCCACCCTCTGGCAACTGTCATCCTACTTTCTGTCTGATTTTGACTGCTCTAGCTACCTCATTCGTATAAGTAGACCCATACGTTATTAGTCTTTTGTAACTAGCTTGTTTCTCTCAGCATAATGTCCTTAAGTTTCATCTGTGGTGCAGCATGTGTCAGAATTTCCTTCTTTTAAGGCTGAACAAAATTCTATGTATACGTATGCCACATTTTACTTATCTATTCATCCATCAGTGGCCACTTGGGTTGCTTCCATGTCTTAGTTATTGTGAATAATACTGCTTTGAACATGCTGTACAAATATACATGTGTTTTATAGTGAAAAAAAAAAAAACTAAATAAAAAAGGCTCTGTGTGTTAGTCAGCTGTCATCACTGGAGCAGAAAAATCAACCAAAACAAGCTTATGGAGGAAAAGGTTTATTGGAAGCTCACAGTTAGAGGATCCGTCCACATGATCAGTAGGGCAGCTAGGGCAGCGACAGAAGGTGAGGTCCATGGCAAACCACCTTACATCGTCATGAACAGTGAGCAGGAAGGGAGCAGAGCGGAGCAGAGCCACAGGTCCTGGATAAAAATCTCCAAGGGCTCGCCCCAGTGACTCACTGTGGCCAAGCTAGACCTACCTCCCAAAGTTCTACAACCTCCCAGGACAGTGCCCCCTGCTAGGGACCCAACGTTATGACTCCTGGAGGACATTTTATATCTAAACCATGAAAGTGAGGTAGCCAAATTGTCTATTCTGAATTTGTAGGGGGTTTCCATCATTTCTTGTTTTGTGTGAGGTCTTTTGGCCACTTTAGCTGACTATCACATTCCCCCATGAGAAGGAAAATCACAGCTGGGAGCTGGCTCCCATTCCAGTCTTAACTGCAAGGTGCAGTGGCTAACTGTTCTGCGGTTAACTGAATTCAGGTCCTAGACCTACTTCATATTTCCTTGCTTCCCTCATAGCTGAAGAATAAGCTCAGAGCCAGGCGCAGTGGCGCACGCCTATAATGCCAGCAGCTCGGCAGGCAGAGGTAGCAGGATCGAAGTAGGAGACCAGAGGCAGTCTGCGTAACTTAGCAAGACCCTGTCTCAAAAAAAAAAAAGAAAAAGAAAAAGAAAAAGAAAAAGAAAAAAAAAAAGGAAAAAGAAAGAAAGAAAAAAGAATAAGTTCTGGAACTTCTGACCACCTCTATGTTGTTGTTAGGTGCCATCAGTCGAGTCCAACTCATAGCGACCCTCATAGGGTTTTCAATGGCTGATTGTTTCGGGATTGCCTTGGGAGTGGGTTGCCACGTCCTTCTATTTTTGCGGCGCTGGGAATCGAACCCGGGACCTCAGAGACTGCAGCTCAGCGCTCTACCAACTGAGCTAAACCCCAGCCTGACCACCTCTATAATCTCATCTAAAACACGTGGCCCTCTCCACCTCTGAGGCTGTTGGGTGAGAAGTCAGCATGGCCCCCTAGCCCTCGACCTTTCTTCACTATGTTGCAAGGGAATTATTAGCCCGTTTCCCCACCCCTGGACTGCACAGGAAATTGAAAAATCTACTAATTCCTTCAGTTCACTGAATGGCCTGGCAGCCACCCTGCTGGTGCGCAGAGCCCCGCGATGAGCACGTCCCTGGGCACCAGCCCCTCTTTCTGGGCCTCTCTCTGAAGGTGGGGGTGGTGGTATATAGAACTCACTGCCGTGGGGGGAGTCGAAAGAGGCTGGAAGTGGCTTTTGCCCAGCTGCTTGGCACGCGGGCACCATCCTTAGGCTGTCTGGTGGACCCCAAGGTTTCCTTCCGCTCGCATCCCAGGGCGGGTCCGGGCCCCTGGCCTCTCTCTACTCACAAACCTTCCAGCAGCCGCCATCCCTCTGCGGGCCACCTTTCTTGCAGTCACACCCTGTTGTCTACGGACACCCAAAGGTGCCTCCTCCCTCCTAGCCCTTCCCGCTGGGGGGCGGGAGCCCTTCCTCCCCAGGTTCTGCCTCTGGACACTTGCGCCTTCAGCTTCCGCACCGGCTGCCGCTTCCGCAGAGTAGAGCACTCGACACTGCTGCAGGAGCAAGGTGTGTCTTTACAATTGAGCCGAGTCCTTCCCTCCCCTTGGCAGCTGTGTCGCCCAGGACTCCCACCCCAGCCCTCTCTCCCTCCCTGTCTCTGTCCCTTCTCCCTCCCTCCCTCCTGCTCGCCTTCCTTCCCACCTCCCATACCTTGCTTGGTCCCAGCCCACGCCTTTCATCCTTCCCCACCCTGCTTCGATTCCCTCTGCCCTTCCTAGCAGAGCGTTAACGCGTAGATTTCACACCGGTTCTATTTATTGGCCACAGCTTTGTATGTTATTAATAGAGCTAGCAGATGAGTTGTGCTGTGAGCCTTTTTTTTTTTTTCCTAGATAAATTCCAGCCCAAGTCATTTTTTTGGTCCATGGGCTTTTAATTTTTTTCAGTACTTAGGGGTGGGGGGTATTGAACCCAGGCCCTGAGCAATTAGTTAAGTGCTCTACCACTGTGTTGAACCATCAGTCTTAATACTTTGTATTCAGACAGGGTCTGGCTAAATTGCACAGGCTGCCTCTGGCCTCAAACCCTCCATCCTCCTGCTCAGCGTCCACAGTCCCTGGGCTTGCCAGGGTGAGTCACTGGCCTGCTTAGCCTATGGGCTTTAGCTGATTTCTCCCCGTGGGATCAACGGTGTTTTTTAGAAAAGCTGCTGGTCCGAGATCCAGGGCTGGGAAGTCCAGCCCCTTGGTGTGGCCCTCTCACCTGCCTGCCTGCCTGTGGTTCTCCTGCATTCTCTGCCCACCCCGCACCCGACTGCACTAGGCAGAAGCCTGGGGGTGGGCCTTTGTCCTCCCCAGGCTCTCTGCCCTCCAGCCAGCTCCCGGGCCCGCCTTGGGTCCTCTCCTTTTCTGCCTGTCTTCCTGGGGCTGCAGATATTGGGTGAGAAATGTTTCTGACTCTCCCCAGAGCCTGGGCCTCTAGGTGGGGGCTGGGTTCTGTCCAGCAGATCCCCAGTGTTGGAGGCCAAAGTTCCACACGAGTGGACTTCCCCGTACTGTTTTCTGGCAGGCGTTTGCTGAGGGCCTGGGTTTCCTGGACCCCGGAGGCGGCAGCTGCTGCAGTCGTGGTCACGTTGTCTTCTGACCCCTGGCCCCAGCATGGCTGTACCTTCAGGAGCTCAGCCGTGCCACTGGTGGCTTTGTGATCCCCACTTTCCTTCGCTGGGCTCCTGCAGCGGTTCGGTCTCTCCTGGGTCTCCAGCCTGCTGCTTCCAGCCCATCCAGGGGCTGCGTCAGCTCCCAAAGCCCCGTGTTACCCCAGGGCTGTCCGAAATCCTTGCTCTCCACCTGGCTGAGCCCCAGGACCCCCCACTGCCCCGACTCACTCCCAAGGCAGTCCTAGAGTCGCCTTGCTCAACACTCTACAGAGGATGTGTTTTGCAAGAAGAAAACATGGGCCCTTTGCCAGGGCTCGAAGCCCTGCTCCCCGGCCTGGGCCAGCTCTGTTCGAGGCTCCTCCAGGCCACTCTTGTCTCCCCCTACCCAGTGCCTCCCTCACGGCTGGACAAAGGCTGTCTGCCCCCTGCCTGGACCCCTTCTCCCTTGTTCTCCTGATCTCCTTCCTCTTCTCGCTTCAACAGAAAGAAGATGGTGAAGGGAGCCTTCATACTAGTGCCAGGCAGTGGGGCGCCCCGCCGCCCACTCCTCCACCCCACCAGGCTCCTTCAAGTATTGCCCGGTGGATGCATTGGGTGCTTATAGTCTCTCCCTCCGTCTCCGTTGGGCCTCCCAGTTAGCAGCATTTGTAGCCAGTGCTGGTTGCAAACAGCTAGTCCCCAGGCCTCGCACAGAGAGCTGGGTGGACGTTACTGGAGGCCCCTCAGTCTGCTCAATTCTGGTGCACGGCAGCCCTGCCTTTTTGGGCGGGTGCAGAACTTCCTGCCTTGAATTCAGCCTGCTGTGGGGCTCCGAGTTGCTGAGCCGAGTTGCTGGCCGGTTTTTTAAGGATCTGATTCCATAAACAACGATTCCATCCGGCGAGCCAGGACCTCAGCAGGCCCACAGGCAGAGCCTGCGTCACGGATGTCACTCTGCCTTGACAGCGGACATGCAGGCCTTCCGCAGCTCTGGCTTGAGGCTGTCACGGGGTGTGCAGGCGAGGAGAGCTGTCGCTGAGCGCCGCTGGCCGGCCGGAAGCCGCTGGGGCGGAGGGAGCCCAGCCAGTTGGACTGGCCCCGAGGTCAGTGGGGCAGATGTGATGGACGGGCCACTTCCTGGGGGTGACTGCCAGGCAGTGTTCTCAGTGTCAGCTTCCCCGTGCCTGCCTTTAAAATGACCCTGGGGTTGTGATGAAGACATACGGGGCTCACTGGGATGGAGACCACAGGGTGGAAAGGAAGCGGACGCGGCAAGCCAGGCAGCCCGTGCTGCAGCCCGGTTTGCAAGGCTTCCGGCCCGCCTGGGCCTCAACTTCTGCCTGGGAGGAGAACGCGCAGAAGACCCACGGCGGGGCAGAGACCCAGCTGGGACTGTGGTTGCCTGGGGCTGCTGGAGCTTGGCCCTTGCTACTGGCTGGTCACTGGGGCAGGCGGCCCTCTGACTTCCCTGGGGCCAGTGAGTCCTGTCTAAGCAGGAGAAGAAAAGTCTGTCCCCGTTCACAGAGAAAGGCTCCCACACACGCAGCTGCGGGGCCTGGGCCAGAGCCTGGCTCCCACCCCAGCCCTCATGCCAGAGGCACCTGCTGGCCTCTGCGCTCCATCTTCCCCACCTGGTCCACGTGTTGATCCACGGAAACAGCCTCAAAGACATACCCGAAATAATCTTCCCCCAGGTTTCTAGGTGTTCCTTCATCCAGTCAAGCCAACACGGAAGACTAACATCACACCAGCTGTGTGACCTTGCACAAACAACAACCTCTCTGAGCCCCATGCTGTTACTTGTTTCTGTGAAGAGCTCCAGAGTGTTTCTGGGACTAAGGGCAGGGGGAGGCTGGCCAATAATCAGGAGACCTGAACAGTAGCTTGTCTCTGCTATTGATTCTGTCGACCTTGGGTAAGTCCCCCTCTGGTTAAAACAGCTGCCTTTTTGGTATCTATGAAAACTGCCCCAGAAAGCTATAACTCAAGCGGTTCTGCTAGTTTCCATGCAGGTTTCACCCGTAACTCACAGAAGCACTCAGGAGCTCACCGAGTGTGCTCGGCGTCAGGCGGGGACTCCGCAGCCCCGTGCACATGTGGCAGGATCAAGATGGCGGCAGGCTCACCAGCCTGCTTCTGTGGGGCCCTGAGGTACAGGCGTCTTCATAGAAGAAGCCATCGACCAGAACACCAATGACCAAGCTACCCTGGAGCTCGTGAGCGCCTGAGGCAGGGCCACCTCTCACCCTGTGTCTTGCCAAGCCAGCCAGAGCCCAGGAGGTGGCAGCTGAGGTGACAGAAATGACTGTGGGTGAAGGAAGCCAGGCTCTGCCCCAGGCCCAGTAGGTTGTGTGAGGCGGTGCTGTGTGTTGAGAGTCCCTGGCAGCTATGGTGAGCCATGAAAGCCAGCAGAGGGGGTCTGCTGGGCAGTGATGCCCACTCTGGGGGCCCTGGGCTAGCTGGAGGCACAGTGGGCGGGCAAGAGGCAACGAACAGGGGGAAATGTTGGGAAGAGCAGGCCAGGCCCATCTCCAGAGAGGAGTGTGTGGTCTGGAAGTGCTGGCTAGGGGAGGGGCCTCAGCCTTAGGGGCAACTGGCTGTGTGCAGGGGAGGGCCCAGGGCTCCTCCCTCCACCTCGCACATATGGGGAGGGAGGCCTGGAGTAGTGAGGGTCCCGCGGCTAGGAAGGGCCCCACAGCTGGACACTGGAGGGGCTCGGGCTCGGTTTGGGGTTTCAAGGTTATAGAGAATGGGGCGATGGATATCTTAGGCTTTCTCTGTTGGATAATTTTCAAGATGGCCATCACTGGGTGAAAGTGCGAGAATATTTGCATAGCTGCTGATATCTCATTACCAAGGCTTGCCTGCAAAGGGACGTATCAGCAGACACACAGGATAAACAGCGAAGGGTGTTCCACTTTCACCTGACCCTGTCCTCCAAGTTTGCAGGTATATTCATAAAATGACCCTTTATTATACAGCTGTCTTTGACTTCATGACTCCTCTTGCTTTCATATTGAGCCCCAATGCGTTCCTTTTTCTGATTTTCTCTACATTTCATGCTTTTGCTTTTAATTTGGTGAGGAGGGTGTGTGCTGTAGTTTGGATCTGAGATGGTCTCAGAGGTCTATGTGGTAAAGGCTACCACTGCAATACTGAGAGATGGTGGAACCTTTAAAAAGTGGGGCCTAGTGAGAGGTCTTCAGGCCCCTGGGGGATGTGCCCTTGAAGAGGATGGCAGGACCCCACCCCCTTCCTCCTTCTCTCTTTCGCTTCCTGGCAAAGAGGTGAAGCTTCTGCCCCATCACACACTCCTGCCATGACAGACGGTAGGGCCACAGGCCCAAAGCAATGTGGCCAGCTGATCATGGACTGAAACCTCTTATACCATGAGCCAAGTTGGTATCCGACTCATAGGGACCCTACATACAACAGGTGAAACACTACTGTCAGTGCTTCTCTGCTGTTCATAGGGTTTTCAATGGCAGATTGACTTTTGGAAGTGGGTTGCTGGGACCTTCTCCCAACTACATATATAATAGTGCACAAAATATGTGAACGAGTTAGAGAATTCTGTGGTGATCTTCCCATATGCAACACAGGTACAGACACTGCTGGCTAACACTGTGGAGGCTGTGCCTATCCTGACCATGGCCCTCTTCTCACTGCAGGCCATTCCAGGACAGAATTCTGGGATCCCCATAGCCCGCATGTCTTTACAGCTTTGTCCTGAGGGGTTTTAATGGGATTGCATTGAATTTATACATCTTTATATTGTTCATCCATGGACATGGTATAGCTCTCCACTTACAGAGTCTTCTTCACCTCACAGTAAATTTTTATGATTTTCTTTTCTTCTTCTTCTTCTTCTTCTTCTTCTTCTTCTTCTTCTTCTAATACTGAGGGGCTGAACCCAGGGGTTCACCCATACTTTGCACGTGCTCTACCACTGAGCTGTACCCTAGTCCCTTTTTTATTTTTATTTTGAGACAGGGTCTCATTAAGTTATGTATGCAAGCTGCCTCTGGCCTTGAACTTGCTATCCTCCTGCCTCAGCCTCCAGAGCCACTGGGATAACAGGTATGTGTCACTGCACCCAGCTTTCAAATGGTAAATTTTACCTCCAACCATAGAGAGGACAGTAGGCCTCCTCATCTTCCTTCTTCTTTGTTAACTTGATAGATTATGCTGAGTTTCTCATTAATGGACAGATCTTGTACTCCTAGGATGACTATGACATCTTCTTTATTTGTAGCAAGATGTTGTTTGTCACTTCTATAGGATTTTTGCATCTATTTTTCATAATAAGCTTGTCTCTGCACTCTTGAGTTCATGTACAAGTGGGAGTCTTTGTTCTGTATATGAGTACTGGAACACACAGGAGAAGCCACCTGCACTGGGGTTTGTGGGGCATGCGCCTCCTGGTCCGGCGGCGCCACCACGCACACAGATATTAAACACAATTCACTCAGGACCCTCGGGTGAGGGGCGCAGACTCCTGTGGCCCTCAGGATGCCGGCAGAGATGGGAGAAAGGAAAAGCCTTGGGTGCTTTTGCCTTCCAGGGGCAAACACCTGTGTTGGTGGTCTTGGTAGTCACGAGGAGAGAGTTCTTGCTTCGTTGGTGATCTGACAGAGAGAGGGGGTTCTTTTCTTGTTGATGTCACTGTGGGAGAGTGTTCTTTCCTCACTGAAGATCTGGGCAAGAGAGCAGGAGAGCTGTTTCCTCATAGGTGGTCCAGGCGAGAATGGGTGAAAAGATCTTGCTTAGCCAGATGGTCTGGGTGAAAAGGATGAACCTGCCGCAGTGCAGCGCCTTATATAGCTCACGCACGGAATGGCCTGAGCCAATCAGCTTTCAGTCCAATTGTCCAATCAGGGAAGGGTTTTGTACAAATGCACACCCAAGTTACTTTCATTTTCCCCAGATTTCTAATTTACAAGCCAGATACTCAAAAGCTGTTTTCCCAGTTTGGGGGTCTTCGCCAATTTCCTCCCAATTTTTCCCTACAGGGGTTTGCTCCATGGGGAGGGCAATTCCTGGTTAGCTCTCCCTCTCCAAAACCTCTCACCTTCCTCCTATTCCTCCCTGATGCACCACTACATGACTGGACTATCACAACCACCTAAGGGGTCACTGCCTTGACCTGGTCTTCTGAGCTCCACCTCCATCCTAGCTCTGTCCTCCCCAGACTGTCCACCAGACCTTACTGCCCCCAGATGAAATCTAGATTTCCCACCACAGAGCTTCCTCACTCTTCTGGGATGTACAGTATTCCAGTGGGTGTATTAGTTCCCAAGGGCTGGGTGGACATTGTGGAAATATAAGCAATCTTTTCTTCCAATTATTTTTATACAAATTATTATCCTACTTTACACCCTCCCCATATTTCATACCCTAGGGGCTCTCTGTTCTCCCTCAAGTCTCCTTATTGTCATTCCACATGGCTGGACATGTCCAGACTTGCAAAGTTTCTTTGTTTTCTCTAACTTCCTTGTCCTTTAGGAAATCTAAAGAACTCCCTCTCTCTTCTCATTCTCATTATTGGCCAACTGAGTTTAGCCAAGATTGTGAGGTCAAAACCCTAACCAATTGGATAAGACCTAGTCATAGGGATTGCATGAGGGGATGAAAGACCAGAGAGACCTCCCACCCAGATGCTTGCTTGCTGGCTAGACCTAGAGCATGCACCCTCTTTGCAAAGAGAAAATATGCCTTGCCAAGATAAAATGTAAAACCTTTCATTCTACTGTGTCTTTATTATGGACATGGAGCATATCTCCAACAACATCTAGGTGGCTTTTGATTTTGCTGTTACAAACAAGGCTATGATGAGCAAAAACTCTCCTCTGTAGGTCATTCATGTGACTGCATCTGCAGAACCTAGTTTCTTTTAAAAGCTCCCTCTTTTGTCCTACAAAGGGTTCTCACAAGACTGGGATTCTGGAGTAATGTGTGTGGTGTAATAAGTACAGTGGGCACTCCTTATCCCTAGATTCAGACCTATGGATTCAACCAACTGTGGATCAAAAATATTAGAAAAAATTGCATCTGTATTGAACACCAGCAGACTTTTTTCCCTGTCATTATTCCCTAGATAATGCATGTTAGCAACTATTTACATAGCATCTAAATTATATTAGGTATATTAGAAGTTATCTACAGATGATTTATTGGGAGAGGGACAGGGCAATCCACTCCCAAGGCAATCCCGAAACAGTCAGCCATTGAAAACCCTATGAGGGTTGCTACGAGTTGGACTCCAGGCACCTAACAACAACAAGAACAACAGATGATTTAAAGTACATGGGAGGATGTGCAAATATGACATCATTTTATATAAGGGAAATGAGCATCCTGAGATTTTGGTATTTGCAAGGAGTCCTGCAATCAGTCCCTGACAACTATATTTGGCCTTGTCCTCAGGTCCAAGCTTGTTGTTGTTAGGTACCGTCGAGTCGGTATCCGACTCATAGCGACCCTCTGTACAACAGGGGAAACACTATTGTCAGTGCTTCTCTGCTGTTCATAGGGTTTTCAATGGCAGACTGATTTTTGGGAGGGGGTTGCCAGGTCCTTCTCCCAAGCCTACAGCTTCTAGTGTTCCCAGGCGGTCTTCCGTCCAGGTACTAACCAGGCCTGACCCTGCTTAGCTTCCGAGATCTGACGGGATCAGATGCCACAGGGCTACCGCTGCAGGCCAGGTCCAAGCTAGAACTCCTAAAAGCCTAGGAATTGTCTGCATTAATAGGAGTATCATTTTGTTTTGTTTTTGGTAGTTGAGGATTGAATCCAGGGCCTTTCACATACATTGCAAGTCCTCTACCACTGGGCTGCACCGTCCACCTCATTGTTTATGTTGAGACAGGATCTCGCTATGTTATGCAGGCTACCTCTGGCCTTGAGCCTGCAATCCTCCCGCCTCTGCCTCCCAAGTCTCTGGGGTTACAAGCATGTGCCCCTGTGCAGGGCTCCTTTGTTGTTTTTAATAAGCTTCTTTTATTCACACCTGGACTTATGCTAATGAGGTAACTCAGGGTGAGACCCCTAGATGGCACCAGAAGGGGCCAGTCACCAGAAAGTCCAAGTGATAAAAGGGAATCTCTAGGCAGTGCAGTAGCTGGAGACCAAGTTCTATAAAAAGTCAGAAGCAACCTGCCTTGATGACGGGACAAAGGAGCAAAGGAGTTAGAGAGCAGCCAGGGCAACATAGTGAGGTTACGGCTCAAAAAAGAAAAACAAAACAAAACAAAAAAACACCAAACCAAACCAAACCAAAAGAAACTCTCATGAGCAAAGCAGCTTGGTTCTAAAAGGGTGCTCAGCTGGGAGCTGGCAGACAGGACCCCTAAATGGCACAAGAAACCTAGCATGAAGTGAAATCATTTGAAGAACACTTGAGTTGGAAGCCTTAAGAATACACATTCGAGCAAATTCACCTCTAGGCTTTTTCCAGAGCAGTACCTCAGGGACCTGGGATGTTTCTCTCAAGCTTATCCTTTTTTCTTTTTTGTTTCTTTCTTTCTTTTCTTTCTTTCTTTCTTTCTTTTTTTTTTTTTTTTTTTTTTTTTTTTTTTTTTTTTTTTTTTTTTTTTTTTTTTTTTTTTGTGGTACTGGGGGTTGAACCCAGGGCATCGCGCTTGCGTGCTTTGCAAGTGCCTCTGGTCTTGAACTTTCAATCCTCCTGCCTCTGCCTCCACAGTCGCTGGGATTACAGGTGTGCGCCACCATGCGGCCCTCTCAGGCTTATTTACATTGTTGTTGTTGTTAGGTGCCATCAAGTCGTGTCCAACTCATAGCAACCCTTATAGGGTTTTCAATGGCTGACTGTTTTGGGATTTTGTCGGGAGTGGGTTGCCACGTCCTTCTTCCATTTTTGTGGTGCTGGGAATGGAACTCGGGACCTCAGAGACTGCAGAGTGGCGCTCTACCAACTGAACTAAATCCCAGCCCCCCCCCCCGCTTATTTGTTGTTGTTGTTGTTGTTAGGTGCCGTCTAGTCGGTATCCGACTCATAGCGACCCTCATAGGGTTTTCAATGGCAGACTGTTTTGGGATTGCCTTGGGAGTGGATTGCCAGGCCCTTCTCCCATTTTTGCGGTGCTGGGAATCGAACTTGGGACCTCAGAGACTGCAGCGCAGTGCTCTACCAACTGAGCTAAATCCCAGCCCGCCCCGGCTTATTTAGTCACCTCAAATTGGAAAGAGCCTCAGTGCCTCATGGGGAAAGAAGGGGTAGAAAGTGAATGTGTGCTCATGGGTCACACGAGCAGTGGTTGAGGTGTTGAAAATGTTCTGAAATAAGATGGTGGTGATGGTTGCACTGTGAATATACTAAACCACTGTGCTGTGCGCGGTTTTGTTGTTTTGCAATGCTGGGGATGGAGCCCAGGGCCTCAACACATGCTAGGCAAGCACTCTACCACCCAGCTACACCTCAACCCAGAATTGTGCACTATTTATTTATGTATTTATTTATGTTTTTATTTATTGAGACAGGGTCTCACTGTGTAGCATCAGCCATCCTGGAACTTTGTATGTAGACAAAACTGGCCTCGAACTCATGTCGATCCCCCTGCCTCAGCCTCCCAAGTGCTGAGATGACAGGCATGCACCGCCGGGCCCAGCAGCACTGTACACTTTGAAAAGGGGAATGGTAGGCTATGAGAATTGTCTCTCAAAAAATGTGTGTAGGAACATATGTACATCTCTGTCAGTCTCCTCGTGTTCCTGCACGGTGGCAGGAATACAAATGGAACGAGAAGAGTAGGGACCGGTCTTGACAGTGTGCTCAGGGTGGGGCTGTGTGGACCAAGGAGGGCACAGCTGTGCTCCAGGGTGGCTGGCGAATGAAGCACAGGGTGAGAGGACCAAGGGGCTGCAGCTGCAGAGAGATGGGGACTTAGCTGAGAGTGGGGCTTGAAGAGGCCCGTCTGATGCCTTTGGACCTGTGGTTAGGGCCACAGGGAATGTTTTTGGCTGTCCCAGGTGAATCCCCTCTTCCCCTCTCTTTCCCTGCCTCTCCCTTCCAGGGGCCTGCCCCTCAGGGTTCCCCAGCAGAGCCCGGGGCTCTAGGCTGCCTGCCGTGAGAGTACCTCCAGGGACCCAGCCCTGTCCCCAACCAGTCCATCTTAGGTACCCAGGCCAGTTATCAGGCTCCAGGAGCCTCCACTGACTCCCGAGGAAAAAAGATCCTAGGGCCTCCCTCCCTCCAGGGCCGCCTCCTACTGCTCACAGGCCCAAGAGGCAATCTGCACTATAAAGTGCCTGGCGTGAGGCCTGGTCCTCAGCGGATGGCCTGGGAAGTTAGTTCCTAAGCCATCTCTCTCTGGTTCACACTGACACACAATACTGCATCCAGGCCCTCTGCTGGTGGGAAGCTAGAGATGAAAAGGCAGCGGTGTAGAGGAGCCTAGGGCAGAGAGTGGGCCCAGGTAGAAGGAAGGTGCCCTGGCTCTGAAAGCCCCACGGCGACCTTAGCCCAGCCCGGTAGATGTGGAGCAAGTGAGCAGCGAGGATGTGGGGGAAAGGAAGGTCTAAGCAGCCCGCAGTCTGGGTGAAAGTCGCGCAGGACGGACATGAGGCATGACCACGTGGCTGGAGCCAAGAGGCCGGCGGGGAGGCGGCGGGGCCTTGGGACCTGGCGAGGATTCTCTCTCGATCCCCAAAACCACAGCCCGGCCGCCGGACACAGAAGGGAGGGGCAGGAACAGCTAAAGCGCACGCAAAACACGAGCCCCACGGGACCTGGCTGGACGCGACGTCAGGCCCACGGCCCCGCCCACAGCGACGCCCCGCCTCTCTCCTCGCTGGTTGGCCCGAACATGGTCACGTGACGCAGAGGGGCCAACCACGCGCGGAGGGTGGGCCCGTTGGTGCCGAAGCTCCGCCCCCTGGGTCGTCCCGCTCCGCAGAGCCCCGCCGGCAGGGGGCGGCACAGGGCAAGCGGCGCGGCGCGCTGGGCGGTCCCGCAGCCGCCGATCCGCTTCCTGCACATACGCGGGCCTCCTCCCCTCCCTGGACTCCTCGGTCGCCTGTGTCCTCCGGCGCCGCCCAGCGTCCGGCGTCACCAGGCGGCGATCGCTGCTTGCTGTTACCGTCCCGCCGCGCTCTGCCCAGCCTCGCTTGGGTCTTGGAGGACTGGGGTCCCGCGGGGACGCCCGGATTACAAAACACCCTCGCCCTGCCTCCTCCCGCTGTCTGAGGTCCTGACCTCCAACCTCCGCGCCCTGGCTCCGCCCTGGCCCCGCTGGCCGCGGCTGCGAAGCACGCACGCTAGTTACGCTTCTTCCGGAGCGCAGGGCTGAGCTCTGGCCCCCCTCCCCAGCCAGGGCCTCAGCGGCTTGGGGCCGTCAGGCGTGGTAAAGCCGTCTTCCAATAGGATGGGACGGAACTTGGCTTGGGCCCTGGCCCATCTACTCCTCCATCTGTGAGGAGCTGCCGATCAGGGAGGCCCATGATCGAAGAAAATAGTCCTTAGAAAGCATGGGTGTGGGACCATCCAGCACTCATTTGTGAAAAATGTGTGTAACTTAGCATCAGATGGAAGGAAGCACCGTGAGACAAGCACAGTGCAAGGCTTGGGTAACGGACTTTCCACCAAGGGAAAGTGCTGGGGAGGCCACGCTACCGTGGGAGCGAGGGCTTTACCAAAGGCCCAGGACGGGAACTTAACCTTACTGATTTGTCTTGGTCATGGCTGCTTTAAAGGGCAGGAAAAGTCTACCCGCCCCTTTATCATTTTATTTATTGTGTATATTTTAGTCCTTTTTTACTTGGCTAGATCAATTGTTGCCTTACCTATTTTTTTTAGTTTTGGATTAATTTACTCTACTGTTTACCTTGTTGTTAGGTGCCACTGAGTTGGTTCCCACTCATAGCGACCATCATAGGGTTTTCAAGGGTTGATCGTTTCTAGATTGTTTTAGGGAGTGGACTGCCGCAACCTTTTCCCATTTTTGTAGTTCTGGACTTTGAACTCAGGTCCTTAGAGAGTGCAGAGCAAGTGCTGTGCCAAATGGAAGAGAGCCATATTTGAGCCTATTCCCAAGAAAGGGGATCCAACTCAATGTGGAAACTATCAAACAATATCATTAATATCACACACAAGCTCAATTTTACTGAAGATCGTTCAAAAGTGGCTGCAGTGATATATACACAGGGATCTGCCAGAAAATCAAGCCAGATTTAGAAGAGAATGGGGAACAAAGGACATCATTGCTGATATCAGGTGTCTATTGGAAGAAAGCAGAGAATATCAAAAAGATGTCTATGTTTAGCCAGGTGTGGTGGCACACGACTGTAATTCCAGCAACTAGGGAGGGAGAGGCAGGAGGATTGCAAGTTCGAGACCAGAGGCAGTCTGTGTAATTTAGCATTCCCTGTCTCAAAAAATAAAAATAAAATGGGCCCAGCATGCAGCTCAGTGGTCCAGTACTTGTAAAGCGTGCAAGTGCAAGGCCCTGGTTCAACCGCCAGTACTGCCAAAAAAAAAAGAAAGAAAGAAAGAAAGAAAAAGGTCTGTGTTTTTACTGACTATGCAAAAGGCATTTGACTATGTGGATCATAACAAATTATGGATAACAATGCAAAGAATGGGAATATCAGACTGCCTAATTGTACTCCTGAGGAATCTGTACATGGATCAGGAGGCAGTCATTCGAACAAAACAAGGAAACCCTGCTTGGTTTAAAGTCAGGAAAGGTGAGCATCAGGGCTGTGTCCTTTCACCATGCCTCTTCAATTTCTATGTTGAACAAATGATCCAAGAAGCTGGACTTTATAGAGAAGAATGTGGCATCAGGATTGGAGGAAGACTCATTAACAACCTGTATTATGCAGATAACACAACTCTGCTTGCTGAAAGTGAAAATGGTTTAAAACATTTACTGATGAAGACCAAAGAACACAGTCTTCAGTATGGATCGAGACTCAACATCAACAGAACAGAAATCCTGACAACTGGGTCAGTATGCAGCTTTACAATAAATGGAGAAAAGATTGAGGTTGTCCACGATTTTGCTTTACTTGGTTCTATAATCAACACTTGCGAAAGCAGCAGTGAAGAAATCAAAAGATGTATTACATTGGGAAACGCTGTGGCCAAAGATCTCTTTAAAGTAGTGAAAAGTAAAGATGTCACACTGAAGATGAAGATGCACCTGACTCATGCCATATTATTTTCAGTTGCATCATATGGTTGTGGAAGCTGAATATTGAACAAGGGAGACAGAAGAAGAATTGAAGCTTCTGAGTTATGGTGTTGGAGACGAATATTGAACATACCATGGACTGCCAAAAGAACCAACAGATCCGTCCTAGAAGAAGTGCAACCAGTGCTCAATGGAAGCAAGGATGGCTAGACTGGGATTTACATATTTTGGACATGTAGTCAGTAGGGACCAATCCCTGGAAAAGAACATGATGTTTGGGAGAGTAGCAGGTGAATGGAAAAAAAAAGGAAAACCCTGCACAAAGGATTGACACAATGTCTCCAGTAATGTGCTTAAATATAAGTAAGGTCTGCACCTGGCACAGAATGGGGGAGTGTTTCCTTCTGCTGTACATAGGGTTGCTATGAGTCAGACCTGACTCCACGGCACCTAACAACAACTGTTGACCTCTTTTCTAAAGCATTGGTATTGTTTTTACAGTTTTTATTTATTCTGTTTTCATTGGCTTGCTTTGTTTTTTTTTTTTTTTTTACTGTCGTCAAGTTATATAATTCATTAATTTTTTCACTTATCCTTATTAATATAAGTATTTAAAGATATGAATTTTCCTCTGAAGTGCTGCGTTAGCTGTTTAGGTTCTAATATGCAATTTTTAAATTGTTTTTCTAGATATTCTGAACTTTCTTCTTCTGGGCTCAGCTCTTGAGTACAGGGATTACGGGCATGGGCCAACTTGCCTGGCTGGGATTTTCAACTTGACTTTTTATCTGATCCAAGAGTAATTTAAGGGTTTTAAGGCTGGTACACACCTGTGAGAGGCTGGGGTCTAGCTCTGTTGGTAGAGTGCCAAGCTGCACTCTTTGAAGCCTTCCGTTCTATCTCCAGCACCACAAAAATGGGAGAAGGACCCAAAGCAATCCCGAAACAACCAGCCATTGAAAACTCCATGAGGGTTGCTATGAGTCAGACCCGACTCCATGGCACCTAATGACACCACCACCAACACACTTGTAATCCCAGCAACTGGGGAGGCTGAGGCAAGAGTATCTTGACTTTGAGGCCAGAAGCAGCCTGTGCAACTCACTGAGACCCTGCCTCAAGATATAAAACAGGGGCTGGGGTGGTGGAGCTCTTGCCTGGGTTCAATTCCTCAGTTTAACAAGAAAAAGATTGTTTTTTTTCTCAAATCAATTATTCAGACATTGACAAGGCATACATGTCATCAAAAATTTTATTCTGAATCATAATTAAACCTGAATCTTTTTTTAGTACGTCTCATTTATCTTCCCAAGTCAAAAGAGCCCTTTCTGTGGCATTAACAAATCTAAGAGAGAAGAAAAAGAATGAATGAATGAACGAATGAATGAATGAGAAGGGGAGGAGGAAAAGATAAAGCTAATTTTCAGTTAGTGAACAGAAAGCATTGTGCAACCTTTTGTGTTTATCTAGAGTGAAAAATTAATGAGCTCAAGTAATTATGTGAATTACTGATCTTTGATACTAGAGCAGTACATTTCAAGTTAAAATACCTTCATTGTCCTAGATGTCTAGACCTGGCTTGGCTAGCATCATGCACTGACATGCTTAGCTCTTTGTGTAACTAAAAGTGATTTGAAGTTTAATGAGTGAATATATTTCTTTTCTTTTTCTTTACTTTTGGTAGTTGAGGGTTGAATCCAAGGCTTCACACATACTTTGCAAGCTCTCTGCCACTTGGCTGTACCCCTAGCTCATTTTACATGTTCTACCTTGAGATAGGATCTTGCTAAATTACACGGTCTGCCTCTGGTCTCGAACTTGCGATCCCCCTGCCTCTGCTTCCCGAGATGGTGGAATTACAGGTGTGCGTCACGGCACCCAGCTGATGACTGAATATTTCAATGACTCCTAAACTGTGTGGTAAACTGTGAAGTTAAATTTAAGCAAATTGTCTACATGTAATCACACCAACAGCACAAGAGCAGCAATGCTTGAGCAGCATGAAAGGCGAGTCGCTTCGGAAAGAGTCTTCCGTTTACTGCACCATATTGTTGTTGCTGTTGTTAGCTGCCATCCAGGGGGTCCAACTCATAGCGACCCTATGTACAACAGAAGGAAACACTTCCTGATTCTGCACCAGGCACGGGATCTTATAGAGCACTGCCTAGAGAGGCATTTTGCTGTGGGGCCTATCTAGGCCCACTTGGAGGTCTGAGGCTCATTCCCTGGGCAGTAACTTTTGCCCTACATCTGGGAACTCCTGGGCCTCAAGCTTCCAAAGATGATGCTGGCATCCAGCTCCTCTCCTCAGACCTCTCAACACCTGATTGGCTGTTTCCAAACCACCAAACGGCTCCTGATTGGACTGATCAGGAACCCCCCCTTATTGGTCCTTTTTACAAACCCAAATTTGCCTATCTCCCCTGATGGAGTGGCAGCCTCTGATTGGTCCCTGGCTACCCCTGAAGGGGATATAAGGGTGGTGCAAGGAGCAGTCCGGGTCCATTCCACCGACCAGGACAGATGAAGCAACGAAGAGGTGTGTTGAGTTGAGCACTTGGAGTTGGCATCTTCACTGGAAGAAAGAAGCAAGGAGCTGCAAAGGGCATAAACCTCTGAGCTGTCCCCAGGGACTGGCAGAGTATCCATGGGCATAAGCCTCCTCTCCAGGAAATGCAGTTCTCCGGCGCTTGGCTCCCCCTCACCAGATAGCGGTCTTTGGCGGCTGGTTCCTGCTCACGGCTGGAGCGAGTCCAGCGGCAGGGCGACACCCCAAAGGATCTTATTTATATTTAAGCCCATTGTTGCAGATACTGTGTCAATCCATCTAGTGGAGGGTTTTCCTTTTCTTTGTTCACTTGCCTCTCTCCCAAACCTGATGTCCTTCTCCAGGAATTGGTCCCTCCTGGCTACATGTCCAAAATACATAAGACACAGTCTAGCCTTCCTTGCTTCCAAGGAGCAGTCTGGTTGCACCTCTTCTAGGATGGATCTGTTGGTTCTTTTGGCAGTCCATGGTGTATTCAGTATCGGTCTCCAGCACCATAATTCAAAAGCATCAATTCTTCTCCTGTCTCGTTTGTTCAGTGTCCAGCTTCCACAACCATATGATGCAACTGAAAATACCATGGCATGAGTCAGGCACACCTTCGTCTTCTGTGTGACATCTTTACTTTTCACTACTTTAAAGAGATTTTTTGCCACAGCTTTTCCTAATGGAATGTGTCTTTTGATTTCTTGACTGCTGCATATATGGGTGTTGATTATAGAACCAAGTAAAGCAAAATCGTGGACAACCTCAATCTTTTCTCCATTTATTATGAAGTCGCATACTGATCCAGTTGTAAGGACTTTTGTTGATGTTGAGTTGCAATCCATACTGAAGACTGTTCTTTGGTCTCCATCAGTAAATGTTTTAAATCATTTTCACTTTCAGCAAGCAGGGTTGTGTCATCTGCATAATGCAGGTTATTGATGAGTCTTCCTCCAATCCTGATGCCATGTTCTTCTCCATAAAGTCCAGCTTCTTGGATCATTTGCTCAACATAGAAATTGAAGAGGCCTGGTGAAAGAACACAGCCCTGACACACACCTTTCTCGACTTTAAACCAAGCAGTGTTTCCTTGTTCTGTTCGAATGACTGCCTCTTGGTTCACGTACAGATTCCTCATGAGTATAATTAAGTGCTCTGGTATTCCCATTCTTTGCAGTGTTGCCCATAATTTGTTATGATCCGCACAGTTCACCTGGACTAATGAGTTGTGATAGATTTGTTTCTCAAATTTAGCACACAAAATATCTTTGGATTAGAGAAAGAAACCTCAGATATGAAGAAGAAACAAAAAAGCTTGGGCTCAGACAGCTAACCTGCAGCTTTAAAAATTGTCATGCTATAAGAATACTTTCTTAAAATAAACTTAGTAATGACTTAAGAAGACAGCATGTTGAGGTCAGTTGACCCAGTGCTGCACAGGAAATATGTTAACACACAACAGGAGATAAAGAAGACAGAGCACTTGTAGTTACTGCAAATGGTAACAAGTCCATAAGGTTAGTACAACCTAGCATGGGGTCATAAGGAGGAAAAATTGTAGTAGAAATGGCTAGGGAAAAAGAAAGTGGAAATGGGTAAAACTTGGAGAAGAGAAGAAGCAGGAAAGAAAAAAAAAAACTTCAATTATATAAGATTCACAAACTAGCGAAGTATAAGGACACCACTGAAAAACAGTTTAACTCTGTCCCAGACACCCCATTGCAAACAAAACCAGAACGGCCTTTGGCAGTCAATTTTAGACATTCGCCGTAATGTTTCTCAATAACAACAAGGCGTTAAATTAAATACTGGGAAATCAGTCCCGTAAATCTGATGCATTTGAGGCGTTAAGCCAAGGAAAGCACAATATCAGGCTAGATGAATGCTGCCGTCAGCACAACATGCTCATTTGTGAAGCAACTCTTACCAGCTCATGCTTTCACAGTGCTAAAAGGCAGACCAGTTATCATCTCTGAAGCGAAACACAGGTCTCTAGCTTTTTTGGAATACACCTTTTATAATATATCCTATGATTCACAGAGGGGCTGGGATTCAGCTCAGTTGGTAGAGCGCTGCGCTGCAGTCTCTGGGGTCCCGAGTTAGATTCCCAGCACCGCAAAAATGGGAGAAGGACCTGGCAATCCACTCCCAAGGCAATCCTGAAACAGTCATTGAAAACCCTATGAGGGTCGCTATGAGTCGGATACCAACTCAACGGCACCTAACAACAACAACAAACAATGATTCACAATGGCATGAGCAGCATGACACCGGAATGTAGTATCACCATGGGCTCTAGGGAACCGCTGTCCTTAGAATCTCTGACATCCACATCTGCACTGCATTTCCTCAGTATTGCAGTCACTTGCAGAGATGGAACTTTAAACCGGGCACCACCCTACACAGGTCGGATTCCTGGCCACAGCCAACGAAGAAGGCTGAAGTTATTCTTTCCCCTGGGATGCGGCTTAAGCAACCTATAGACAGTCTGCATTTTGAAATGGTTCTGTTCAGTCACTGGGCGCGGTGGCTCACACCTATAATTCCTAGGACTCAGAAGGCGGGGTACAGGGGTTGCAAGTTTGAGGCCAGAGGCAGCCTGCGTAGCTTAGCAAAACTCTGTCTCAAGATAAACAATTAAAAAGGGGGCTGGGAGAGCAGCTCAGTGGTAGGGCACTCGCGAAATATGTGCGAAACCCTGGGTTCTGCCCCCCAGTATCACAAAGAAGGAGAGAAGGAAGGATGGAAGGAAGGAAGGAAGGAAGGAAGGGAGGGAGGGAGGGAGGGAGGGAGAGAGGGGAGGGGAAAGGAAAGAAAAGGAAAGGAAAGGGAAGGAAAAGACAAGACAAGAAAAGGTCTTGTTCTGGCGTATAAAGAGCTTTTTCTAACAAACAAATTTCGTGTAAAATAATGGAAAGAGCCTGATTTAAGCGCAGTGGGTCAGCTGGGCACTGAGGTTACTCGGTAGCTCACCCAATTGCAAGGGCGCTTTTGCATAGTATGCACACGAGATCTTCACACGTGGCAGCAATCCCACTCAAGCCTTCAGGCCTATGCCGCAGCGTAAAGGAGAGCGGTTCTGCAAAAGACAACGAGCTGCTGGTGGGCTCAAGGGGTCCAGATGGTTCTGCTGTGCGTGCAGAGCATTCTTCCGCAGGTTGATGGACCACTGGAAATTCCCAGCGTCGGCACAGACGGCGCCTCTGTATCAGATATACTAAGAGGTGTCAGGAGGGAAGAACCCAGAGAAAAAGAAGTTAAAATTTTACAGCTAGTAAGGTCTTTCTGGCTTTAGTTTAGTTTTTTGCTTTTGCAGTACTGGGGATTTGAACCCAGGGCCTCAAGCATGCTAGGCAAATGCTCTACCACTGTGCTGCACTCCCACCCCTTTTAAATTCTTTGTTTTGATACAGGGTCTTGCTGAGTTGCTCACGGTGCCCCTGGTCTCCAACTTGTGATCCTCCTGCCTCAGCCTCCTGAGTGGCTGGGGTTACAGGTATGTGCCACTACACCCAGCTTTTTGATTTTAGTTTTGTTATTAATTTCTGGTTTGATTTGTCTCATGACTGGAGAATGTAGTCTATTCCATGTACTGTTTTGGGGTTTTTATTTTTTTTAAATTGGGATATTAAAGGAATAGCTTAGTATGCAGTCCATCTTTTTTTTTTTTTTTTTTTTTTGGTACTGGGGGTTGAACCCAGGGTCTCGTCCCTGCATGCTCTGCAAGTGCTGGACCACTGAGCTGCACCCTCAGCCCATTTCTTTTTACTTTTTGAGACAGGGTCTCGCAAAGTTACACAGATTGCCACTGGTCTCGAACTTGCAATCCTCCCACCTCTGTCCCTGGAGCCGCTGGGATTACAGGTGTGCGCCACCATGCCCGGCTCCGCCGTCCATCTTTGTGAATGTCCAGTTGTCCAGCTGTAAGGGCATAGTTGATTTTTAGAGTAGACAATGGGGTATAAATGAATTAAATCTATCTCAAAAATTATATTATTTGGTCTTCTCTAATCTTACTTGAGGATGTGAGGGTGATCTGTCTTCAGCATCTGCCACAGCACTGATAGCCAGGGTTGATTCTGATGATCTGGCTGGTTAGATGGGTGTCCCCTTCCTCCCTCACCACTCTACATTCATCCCTCCCAAAGCTGTGTGCTTGGTCGAAGAGGACAACCTTCTCTGATAGAGAAGGATGTTCTTCGGTCAAGGGTGTATGAGTCGCTGGCTCTCTGATAAACCATCCAGACAAGCTCTCCAACCTTAGTTAAATTTTTATACACATAATCTTGGAGAGATTAATCAAAATTTCCTACTGATGTGCCTTTTTATTCTCCTTTCTTGTATTTCTTTTGCTGTGTGATCACAGATACTGTGCCATTTGGTGCATGACCATTAAGGCGTGCTTTTCTGCACATTGGTACAGATGGGCTATTTCTTCATCGTGATTTGCATTCATTACTATTGCAAATTGCTCATCTTGGCCTTATCTGATGTCTTGCCTTGACCTTGACTTCTGCTTCCTGCTTGTACACATTTGCCTTGCACCATCCTTATTTTCTTTCCTATGAGGTCTTCTTTGTTTGGGAATATCTTTCACTTCCTTCTTCCAGCTGAATATGAGCCACCTGTCAGTCATTTCCCTTTAATGATGAGCTTAAGCAATTTGCATATATTGATGTGACAAGTCTATCTTATTCTCAATTAGGTCATCTTCTTTTATGTTTCTTATTTTTTATATGTCATATAATATTTGGTTAATTAAGATGCATGTATTTCTTCTGGTATTTTGGAGATGTATTTTTGTACTTGTGGTTACCTTTATAATTTAGTATTACCTAATCTTTTATCTTGAAACTGAAGATAATTAGAACAAGTGTATGAGAGCCAACGTATGACCTTGAGTATATCCTACCTGAGTTCAGAGACCACCTCAAGAACAGCATTAATGCATTAGACACAAATTATAGGAGACCAGATGAGTTGTGGCATGACATCAAAGATATCATTTATGAAGAAAGCAAAAGGTTATTAAATAGACAGGGAAAAAGGAAAAGACCAAATTACATGTCAAAAGAGACTCTGGAACATGCCCTTGAATGTTGAGCAGCTAAAGTAAAAGGAAGACATGATGAAATTAAGGAACTAAACAGAAGATTTCAAAAGGCACCTCGAGAAGACAAAACCAAATATTATAATGACATGTGCAAAGAGCTGGAGACAGAAAACCAAAAGGGAAGAACATGCTCTGTGTTTCTCAAGCTTAAGGAATTGAAGGGAAAAATCAAGCCTTGAGTGGCAATAGTGAAAGATTCTACAGGGAAAATATTAAATGATGCAGGAAACATCAAAACAAGATGGAAGGAATACACAGAGTCATTATATAAAAAAGAATTGGTAAATAACCAACCATTTCAAGAGGTTACATATGAAGAGGAATAAATGGTGTTGAAGGACGAAGCGGAAGCTGCCTTGAAAGAACTGGCAAAACATAAGGCTCCAGGAATTGATGGGATACCAACAGAGATGTTTCAACAAACAGATGCAACACTGGAGGTGTTAACATGTTTGTGCCAACAGATTTGGAAAACTGCTACCTGGCCAGCTGACTGGAAGAGATCCATATTTGTGCCTATTCCCAAAAAAAGGGATCCAACTCAATGTGGAAACTATCAAACAATATCATCAATATCACACACAAGCACAATTTTACTAAAGATCATTCAAAAGCGACTGTAGCAGTATATACACGGGGAACTGCTGGAAAATCAGCCAGATTCAGAAGAGGATGGGGAACCAGGGACATCATCGCTGATGTCAGGTAGATATTCGAAGAAAGCAGAGAATATCAGAAATATGTCTATCTATATTTTGTTGACTATGCAGAGGCATTTGACTGTGTGGCATTTTGAAGTGGATAACACTTCAAAAAATGGGAATACCAGAGCACCCCATTGTAATCATGAAGAATCTATACATGAACCAGGAGGTAATTGTTCAGATAGAACAAGGAAACACTGCCTGGTTTAAAGTTAAGAAAGGTGTGTGTCAGGGTGGTATACTTTCACCACATCTCTTCAATTTCTATGCTGAGCAAATAATCCAAGAAGATGGACTTTATGAGGAAGAACATGGCATCAAAATCTGAGGAAGACTCATTAACAACCTGCATTATGCAGATGACACAACTCTGCTTGCTGAAAGTGAAATGATTTAAAACTTTTACTGATGAAAATCGAAGAACATAGCCTTTAGTATGGACTGCGACTAAACATCAACAAAACAAAAATCCCTACACCTGGGCCAGTATGCAATTTCACAATAAATGGAGAAAAGATTGAGGTTGTCCAAGATTTTACTTTACCTGTTTCTACAATCAACACCCGTGGAAGCAGCAGTCAAGAAATCAAAAGACGCATTGCTTTGGGAAAAGCTGTGGCTAGCAACAACAATCTTTTATCTCTAAAAGGAGTGTCTATTGACTCCCAACTATGAGTAATCATGATACTTATGTTTTTATTATTACACCTTCCATCCTTATCACAATATAATTTAAAATGAAAACACCAGAATAAAATGCATTAATTTTGTTGTTTTTGGGAGCCATCAAGTCTTATTTGACTCATAGGAACCCTGTGTACAACAAAACCAAACACTCCCTGATTCTGTGCCAGGTACAAGAACTTTTTTATTCTTGCACCCATTGTTGCAGTCACTGTGTTAATCCATCTAGTTGAGGGTCTTCTTTTTATTTTCTTGACCTGCCACTCTCTCAAACATGATGTCCTTCTCCAGGGATTGGTCCCTCCTGGCTACATGTCTAAAGTATGTAAAATGCAGTCTAGCCATCTTTGCTTCCAAGGAGCAGTCTGGTTGCACTTCTTCTAGGACAGATCTGTTGGTTCTTCTGGCAGTCCATGGTGTATTCAATATTCCTCTCCAGTACCATAATTTAAAATCATCAATTCTGCCCCTGTCACCCTTGTTCAATGTCCAGATTTCACAACCATATGATGCAACTGAAAATATCATGGCATGAGTCAAGCGCACCTTTGGCTTCAGTGTGACATCTTTACTTTTCACTACTTTAAAGAGACTTTTGCCATAGCTTTTCCCAATGCAATGCACCTTTTGATTTCTTTACTGCTGCTTCCGTGGGTGTTGATTGCAGAACCAAGGAAAGCAAAATCTTGGACAACCTCAATCTTTTCTCCATTTATCATGAAGTTGTATACTGACCTGTGGACTGTGATTTTGCTCAGTTGGTAGAGGGCTGCTCTGTAGTTTCTCAGGACCTGGGTTCGATCCTCAGCACCACAAAAATGGAAGAAGGATTTGGCAGTCCATTCCCCAAAGTAATCCCAATACAGCCATTGAAAACCCTATGAAGGTCGCAATGAATTGGACCAGACTCGACAGCACCTAACAACAACAAAGTGTACTGACCAACTGACCCAGTTGTAAAGATTTTTGTTTTCTTGATGTTGAGTTGCAATCCATACTGAAGGCTGTGTTCTTTAATCTTCATCAGTACGTGTTTCAAATCTCCTTCAATTTCAGCAAGCAGAGTTGTATCATCCGCATAATGAAGTTTGTTAGTGGGTCTGCCTCCAATCCTGATGCCGCATTCTTCTTCATAAAGTCCAGCTTCTCAGATTATTTGCTCAACATAGAAATTGAAGAGTTATGGTGAAAGGACACAGCCCTGGTGCACACCTTGCTTGACTTTAAACCAGGCAGTGTTTCCTTGTTCTGTTCGAACAACTGCCTGCTGGCCCATGTACAGATTCCTCATGAGTCCTGTTAGCTGCTCTGGTACTCCCATTCTTTGCAATGTTATCCATAATTTACTATGATCCACACAATCATTATTTCATATCGCATACAATATATGGATGTAGATGTCTGTCATATGCCCTTGTGTCTAAGGAATCATCCTTTTTGTTGTTATTTTGTTCTGTTTTTGTTTGTTTGTTTGTTTTGTTTTTTTGAGACAAGGTTTTGTCAGGTAGCACAGATTGGTGTTGAACTCACGATCCTCCTGCCTCTGCCGCCCAAGCGCTGGGATCACAGACGTGAACCAACACGTCTGACTTTAATGTCATCAGCTTTGAGGTGCTCTGCTGATGAAGTCACAGTTTTTTGTTTTTTTGCGGTACTGGGGGTTGAACCCAGGGCTTTGCGCTTGCATGCTCTGCAAGTGCTGGACCACTGAGCTGCACCCCTAGCCCTTTTTTTTCTTTACTTTTTGAGACAGGGTCTTGCTAAGTTACGCAGACTGCCTCTGGTCTCGAGCTTGCGATCCTCCTGGCTCCGCCTCCCCAGCCACTGGGATTACAGGCGTGCGCCACCGCGCCCAGCTAGTCACAGGTTTTTGAATGAAAACGAAACTCTGTCCCATCTCATGGTCCCTGCAGAAGTCTTCACAGTGGTCCTATGGGAGATGGAATCCAAGGGTACCATGACTTCTTCCTTCTGTCCCTTCTGTCCCTTCTTGGGCTGCTCCCGTCATTCGACAGAGTCCCTCCCCTCCCCGGGGCTCCTTGGAGGAAGTCTCTGATTATCTGTGCCAGTGATCACAGCTGACCTGCTCCTGGGAGCCATCCAGATGGGGAGGCTCAGGCTGTGACATTTCAGATTCCGGGCGTCATGAGGCTCTCCGCCTATGCGGGTGGCATCAGACTCGTCCTGCCGGTCCCCCTCTCTCCAGCCTTTGTGAATCGGGTCATGACTGAAACTAGCTCATAAGCAAAGCATAGCCGGGCCTGGTGACACACACCTGTAATCCCAGCACCTGGAGCTGAGGTAGGAGACTCGCAAATTCGAGGCCTACAGAGACCATGTCTCAGAGAAACAAACAAAACAAACAGCAAAGCATGTTCAATACCATTTTTTGGGGGGGGTTCTAGGAGATAGGGGCTTGGATTTAGCTCAGTTGGTAGAGCGCTGTGCTGCAGTCTCTGAGGTCCCGAGTTCAATTCCCAGCACCGCAAAAATGGGAGAGGGACCTGGCAACCCACTCCCAAGGCAATCCTGAAAGTCAGCCATTGAAAACCCTATGAGGGTCGCTATGAGTCGGATACCGACTCGAAGGCACCTAACAACAACAACAACTAGGAGATAAATCTAGGAGAACCTCAGGAGGGTGCTCCACTCCTGAGCTGCACCCTCAGCCCCCTTTTATTTTTTTACTTTGACACAGACTGCTAAATTGCACAGACTGCTTCTGGCGTCAAACTTGAGATCCTCCTGCTTCTGCCTCCTGAGTCGCCGGGATTACTGACATATACCACTGTGCCTGGCTTGATATCATCTTATGAAAGCATTCTGGAAGTTTCTCATCCGCTTTAGCCCCAGAATCTCAGAGTTCAGGAGAACTTAGTGTTGCTTGGTGCCAGCCTGTGGCAAGGACAATCATGCCTGCCCTATACTGAGCCTCCTTTAGCCTCCTGGGCTCCATCCCAACGAGGGCACCCCTATGTGGACCATACTTTGTACGCTCCTCCCTCTCAGGCTTTGCTTTTGCTGCTTTTTCCATGGGGGTGCCCCCTCCCTCCAGGTTGTGCTGGTCTGGGCCCCGGCTTCCCATTCTCTAAGACTCAGGCGGATTATCAGCTGCCTCAGCAGAGCCTCCGTCCCTCCTACAGCTCCATCCCAGCCTGACCATGGCAGCTGGGCATGGCAGCACCACTGGCAGCTCAGGCTTCCCTGGGGCCTCTTGGACATGAGCTTCCGGGGCCAGAGCTAGGACAGCCACAGAGCTTTCTGGGAAAAGGTTTGGAATTAAACAAGACCCAAATCCACCAGCCTGCAGCCATAGCCCTGTGGCATCCGATCCCGTCAGGTCTCGGAAGCTAAGCAGGGTCGGGCCTGGTTAGTACCTGGACGGGAGACTGCCTGGAAACACCAGAAGCTATAGGCTTGGGAGACGGACCTGGCAACCCCCTCCCAAAAATCAACCTGCCATCGAAAACCCTATGAACAGCAGAGAAGCACTGACAATAGTGTTTCCCCTGTTGTACAGGGGGTCGCTACGAGTCGGATACCGACTCAACAGCACCTAACAACAACAACAACAACAGATCCACTATGTGGGGCCGTTGAGAATTGGTCAGTAGGGTGGATGGGAGTCCGGGGCTCGGCACTGGGCACACAGTAGTGGAGAAGCCTGGCCTGCCTGTGTAGAAGGGGCTCCAGCTGGGCGCAGTGGCACACGCTTGTCATCCCAGAAGCTCGGGTGGCGGAGGCAGGAGGATCACAAGTTCGAGACCAGAGGCAGTCTGTGTAACTTAGCGAGACCCTGTCTCAAAAAGTTTAAAAAATGGGCTGGGGGGTGCAGCTCAGTGGTCCAGCACTTGCAAAGCATGCAGGCGTGAGGCCCTGGGTTCAACCCCCAGTACTGCAAAAAAAAAAAAAAAGAAAAGAAAAAAGAAGGGGCTCCAGTAAACAGGACCTGTTATTAGTACTAATGGCGTGTTATTATTACGTTTGCTTATCAACATATTTTATTTACAGTAAAGTGCCAAATCATAAACGAGCAACCAGATGGGTTTTCTTTAAGTGCCCTGCAGCTCTATTCAGATCAAGTTCAGGGAATATCCAGCCCCCAGGAGTCCCCTCAAGAACATCTACTATTTGGAGTTTTACCGCTATAGATTGTTTGCTTGTTTTCTCTACTTTGTATAAATGGAATCCCAGCACCACAAAAACGGGAGAAGGACCTGGCAATCTACTCCCAAGGCAATCCCAAAACGGTCAGCCATTGAAAACCCTATGAGGGTCGCTATGAGTCAGATACTAACTTGACGGCACCTAACAACAACAACAACATAAATGGAATCACATGCTGTTTTTTTTTTTTTTTTCCTGGATCTGGCTTCTTCTACTCCATACCATTATTTTTATGCTATTGTGTTAATGATGACAACAACTATACCCCTTTACCCCCTAACTTGGGACATGGCAAATGTTTAACTGATGGTTGGAGGCTGAGGGAACGTGATCCGTCAGATGTTTGCATACTCGAATGAGACCTGAATCCCATCCATTGTTGCAGAGACACTGGCAGGGGGAAATCAGGGTGCGGTAATTCCCAGGAGCCGCACTCCACTGCTGGTTGGGACGAGTCCACCGATTAAACAATAATTCATCAGATCTTTTTTTTTTTTCTTTCAATGATTCACAGGTGCAAGACTCAAACAGGGCAAAAGAATCAAAATAAAAGCCTTGCTCCACTGCTCCACCCCCAGGTAATCTCTGCCTCCAGTGTGGGGGGATCCTTCCCTGAAGGCTTCCTCCACAACACTGGCTCACCCAGGCACTGTGCTAGGCACCGACAGATACACACACCCACCTGCGGAACGTGCGGCGCTCTTGGCTCGCATGGGACCCACACAGCCACAAGGACTCACCAGTTACATAGCGAGGTTGGTCAGAATGGTCTGCGGTGGGGTCTTATGCACACCCCACCCAGCGACACACCTCTGATCACTTTATTTTGGTGGGTTTTGCTGTAAGTGTAGCTGCCACCACCAGCCCCAGCTCCTGATCTTCCCCCTCCTGCCCCCTCAGCATCATGGTTTCCATTCTTCCTCCACTGTGGGTCCCACTGATCCCACTGAGGTTTCTGGGTATGAAGGGTGCAGATCCGCCCCTGGCGGTGCATGCCTGGAATCCCAGCAACGTGGGAGGCTGAGGCAGGAGGATTACAGGTTTGAGGTCAGAGACAGCCTTCATAACTTAGCGAGACCCTGTCTCAGGGTAAATTTTTTTTTTTTTTTCGGTACTAGGGGTTGAACCCAGGGCCTCGCACTTGCATGCTCTGCAAGTGCTGGACCACTGAGCTACACTCCCAGCCCATTTTTTTACTTTTTGAGACAGGGTCTCGCTAAGTTACACAGACTACCTCTAGTCTCAAACTTGCAATCCTCCTGCCTCCGCCTCCCGAGCTGCTGGGATTACAGGTGTGCTCCACTGCACCTGGCTTAGGATAAAAAATTTTTTAAAAAGAGGGTTTGGGGGTCCAGCTCAGTGGTACAGTATGTGCGAGGTCTTGGGTTCAGTCCTCAGTACCACCAAAGTAAAAACAAAAACAAAACTAAAAACAAAACACCCTGATGACATGTGCCCAGGCTGTTTGGGCAGTGGAGACAGGGTGCCCTGGCATTGTGGGCGTGGCCTCAGGAAGATGCCCGGGGTGTGGGGGCCAAGCCAAAGGAGAAGGCTGAGGGGAGTAGCTGGCCTGAGCCTAACCCTTACCATCCCTGAGAGACACGTGTGAGTCCCTTGGGGCTCTGCAGATCTGTGTGTCCGTACACAGATTGTCCCCCAAATGTGATCACGTTCAACAGAGAACAGAGCCCCGGGACACCCTTAGGTCAAGGCGGGGAGCAGAACATGTTCTTGGCTTCCCAGTCACATCCCCAGCCAGATCTGTGGACCAGGCTGGGCTCTGAACGTGTCTCCGAGAGGTTATGACATGGCCCGCAGACATGAGTTTCAGGGTGGGGCTCTGTGGCCTGCCCGCTCAGGAATCTGCCTGACCAGGAATCCTGACCAGGACTGGACTGACAGGGACAGATGGGAGGGAGGCTCTGCCACCCTACGTGGCTGAGTCTGCGCTGTGCTAATCCTGCGCTTGGGTTAGTTATACTCCAGCCAGGATGGACGACCTAGCTCCAGGATGCAAGAACATTCCAGAGCCTTAGCTTGGATTATTGTTTGTTGTTGTTAGGTGTCCTTGAGTCAGGTCCAACTCATAGTGACCTTGATAGGGTCTTCAGTGGCTGGTTGTGTCAGGATGATTTCAGGGGGGGACGGACACATCTTTCTCCTTTTGCGGGGTTGGAAATCAAATCAGGGTCCTCAGAGAGTGCGGAGCAGCGCTCTGCCAAGTGAGCCAAACCCTAGCCCTTAATGTGAATTGGTTGCCCTAAATTTATAGGACCATTTATAAGGAGGGTAGATAGGAGAGACACAAAGAGCAGTACAAGGAGTTTTCGTGGGCTGGCCATGAAGAAATTCCCAAGTTTATGGAATTGCCCAAGAGAAGAGATTTGAACTTCTCAGGGTCTCTAACATACTGTGCCTGTAGCTGTAGCCCTGTGGCATCTGATCCCGTCAGATCTCAGAAGCTAAGCAGGGTTGGGCCTGGTTAATCCTTGGATGGGAGACCGCCTGGGAACACCAGGTGCTGTAGGCTTGGGAGACGGACCCAGCAACCTGCTCCCAATAATCAATCTGCCATTGAAAACCTTATGAACAGCAGAGAAGCACTGACAATAGTGTTTCACCTGTTGTATGTAGGATCGCTATGAGTCAGATACCTACTCGCCGGCTCCTAACAACAATAAAAAACACTACTGTGGAGAAGCTGCAGAGTGTGTTGGAAATGTGTGTTTCATATGCATACGTCCCCTGCACACACCCTACAGTCTTCGTGTGCTTACACCGAGGTGGCAGGTGCTGCACTCATGGGGTTGGAGGACGTGAGCTCCCAGTTAGGAGTATAGAGCAGTGGCCCTTGTGTGTAGCCAGGGGGAAGGAGGCGTGTTATGCCTGAGTCTGACATGCTCCGTCCAGGCTCACGTGTTAAAGGCCTGGCTGCCAGTGGAAGAGGCTTTTTAGAAGCGACTGGATCATAAGGGCTGACGTCATCCAAGGATGACTCCACTGGCCGAGCCATAATTCGACGTCACTGTCGGGAGCTGGTGGGGATTTAGGAGGTGAGCCACTAGGGGCGTCGTGCCTTTGAAGGGCAGACCTCCGTCTCTCTCTGCTTCCTGGCTGCATGAGGGGGGTAGCTGTGCCGTCTCCACCATGATGCTCTGTAGGGTGTGGTGGGAGGAGGCACGGGGGGGCTCCCCCACGGTGCAAGGAGCTGATGGCAGCAGACAAGGGTGGTCTGGGGAAAGCAGGGGGCTCCAGGAACTCTTGGCAGGGTGCAGACAGCTGTGGCTCCAACAGCTTTCCCTCTAGGTGTGGCAAGGTGAGGGGTGTATGCTTGGCATGGGGTGTCGGCTAGGCAGACTGTGAGCTCAGGAGGCACCACGGAACCCCTAAGATCAGAGGCAGAAAAACGGTCCTGTGTGTTTCCAGTGTTATGGGGTGCACGCCTCCCGGTCCATCCCAGATGTTCGGACAGGCGGCACTGCAGCGCACACAGATACTAAACACAATGCACTCGGGACCCTTGGGTGAGGGGTGAGGACTCCTGCGGCCCTTGGGACACCGGTGGAGATAGGAGAAAGGAAAAGCCTCGGGCGCCTTTGCCTTCCCGAGACAAACACAGGTCTTTATTTATCTACCCTTTATCAGAATGGCGAGAAAACCCAAAGCGAAAACCCAAAGCGTACAGGTTTAAGTGCTAGCAGCTCTTATACGGGCTGGGATTTAGCTCAGTTGGTAGAGCACTGTGCTACAGTCTCTGAGGTCCTGAGTTCGGTTCCCAGCACCACAAAAATGGGAGAAGGACCTGGCAATCCACTCCCAAGGCAATCCTGAAACAGTCAGCCATTGAAAACCCTATGAGGGTCGCTGTGAGTCAGATACTGACTCGATGGCACCTAACAACAACACAAAGCTCTTATACAGCCTCAAGGGCAGATGCTTCCATGTTGGCGGTCTTGGTGGAGAGCGAGTTCTTTCCTTGTTGATGTCTCGGCAGGAGAGTGTTCTATGCCTCACTGAAGGTCCGGGCGAGAGCTCGGAGAGAGCTGTTTCCTTGCCGATGGTCCCTGTGAGAAAAAAGGGTTGAGCTGCCGCAGTGCAGCTCCTTCTACAGCTCGCCACAGAACGGCCTGAGCCAATCAACTTTGAGTCCAATTGTCCAATCAGGTTCGGGGGATTTGTGAAGGATTTTGTACAAAGGTCCAACCAAGTTCTTTCATTCTCCCTAGATTTAGCCGTTTTTCCAGTTTTGGGTTTTTTGCCAATTTCCTCCCAGTTTCTCCCTACACAGTGTGTGCCTTGGGCGAGCAGCCAGGCTCTGCAGGGCGATTTCAGTGTCAGAGTGGAACTGTCCCCAGTGGTAGGGTCATCACTGGTGTCCAGCTCCTGGGCCCAGGTCTGGGCTGAGCTGGGAGAACACTTTCCAAGCAGACCCCCCTCAATCCGGGCATGGTGGCACATGCCTCTAATCCCAGTGACTCAGGAGGTGGAGCCAAGAGGATGGCAAGTTTGAAGCCAGAGGCAGCCTGAGTAACTTAGTGAGACCCTGACTCAATATAAAAAAAATTATAAATGGGCTAGAGGTGCAACTCAGTGGTAGAGCACCTGGAAATATGTGTGAGGCCCTGGGTTCAACACCAAGTACCAGAAGAGAAAAAGAAAACCCCCAAAAACCTCAGCAGCAGCCCTGCCCCTGTGGTGTGCCATTCCAGCATGCCGCCCTCTGGTTTAGCTGCTTGCTGTCACCCCTCCACCACCATCATTGGCTTGAATAGCAACAGGCCAGCAGGGGCCCAGGCTGGAGAGCCTGGCTAGTGGGCTGGGCTGCCTTTGTCAGGCCTGCTGGAGACAATGGCTGGCTTCCTCAGTGTGCACATGTATGTGTGTAGGGGTGTGGGTGGGTGTGGGTGTGGGTGTGTGCACACGCATGCGCGCACGCTCTCGTCTAAGGTCAGGCTCGGACGGGTTCTAATCTGATGAGCAGCTGCCTGGGTGCAGGCCAATCTATGGCTAAGGGGACCCAGGACAGCATGTGCCCTTGCTGTGGTCTCAGCCCTTATGGGATTTACACATTCTTAGGAGGCCTTGGCCTACAGCCATAGCCCTGTGGCTCCTGATCCCGTCAGATCTCGGAAGCTAAGCAGGATGGGGTGTGGTTAGTCCTTGGATGGGAGACCGCCTGGGAACACCAGGTGCTGTAGGCTTGGGAGAAGGACCCAGCAACCCACTCCCCCAAAATAATCAGCCATTGAAAACTCTATGAATAGCAGAGAAGCACTGCCAATACCGTTTTGCCTGTTGCAATGTAGGGTCGCAATGAGTGTGAAACTGGACAGCCCCTAACAACCTAACAACAAGGGGCCTCGCGTTTAATGAAGGGGACTTCATTGATGGCGATGGGCCAGATCCCTTTTTAAATATAGGAAAGAGCAATGGGAAATTATAAGAACAATTGATGTGAGGTGTGACTTGGCCAGGGATCCTTGAATTAAGAGTGATTAAGCTGGGTGCGGTGGCCCACGCCTGTCATCCCAGTGACGGAAGGCGGAGGCAGGAAGATCACAGGTTTGAGGCCAGAGGTGGCTGCCTTAGTGAGATCCTATCTCAAAATAAAAACATAAAACATTAGCTGATGGTGCAGTCCAGTGGTACAGCACTTGCAAAGAATGTGTGAGGCCCTGGGTTCAACCCTCAAGTACTGCAAAATAAAACAAAACAAAACAAAACAAAAGCAAATGCCATGGGTTTTTTTTGTGTGTGTGTGTGTCCGTGGGGGACTGACGCAGGGCGCTCAGTACACTGAGCCCCTTTTTTATATTTTATTTGTATTTTTATTTGCATATATATATATATATATATATTTTTTTTTTTTTTTTGCGGTACTGGGGGTTGAACCCAGGGCCTCGCGCTTGCATGCTTTGCAAGTGCTGGACCACTGAGCTGCACCCCCCAGCCCATTTTTTAACTTTTTGAGACAGGGTCTCGCTAAATTACACAGACTGCCACTGGTCTTGAATTTGCGATCCTCCCACCTTCGCCTCCCAAGCCGCTGGGATTACAGGCGTGCGCCACCGCGCCCGGCGCAGCCCCTTTTTTATATTTTATTTTGGGGCAGGGTCTTGCTAAGTCATGCAGGCTGCCTTTGGCCTCAAACTTACGATCCTCCTGCCTCCACCTCCTGAGTTGCTGGGATTACAGGTGGGCGCCACCACACCTGGCAAATGCGGATGTCTTCTCTTCTAGCAAGTTCCTCATGGTGAACTGAGTTTCTGTGGTCCCAGCCTCCCTCGGGGACTTGAGGCTTCCTTGGCCAGGGCACTGGGTTGCGAGTTGTGTTTCTTGAACCTGTAACCCACCCCGTGGCCCCCCGGCCACCGTGTCTTTCCTCTCGTCCCCTCTTTGGGCTCAATTTCCATCCATGAACTGAGAGCATGGGGCTGGCTCCCTCTGGACAGGTGCTGCCCTGGGGTGGTTCTGGATTCCTGTCTTGAGCAGAGGGGCCTGGCAGGCTCGGTGGTGTCCCCTGGGCCCAGCTGGGACCCTTGTGCAAGGTCAAGGTGGCAGATCATGGCACTCAACATGGGGCGAACGCCCTGACTTCGGTTTTCTTTTTCTCCCCCTCTACCCAGTGCTGAGGCCCGAACCCAGGGCTTTGCCCTTACAAGGGAAGCACCCTACCACTGAGCTAAGCCTCCAGCCCACTTGGTCCCTGGCCTGGCACTGTACCATTCCCAGCACTAGCTTAATGCTTCTCTGCCACTCATAGGCTTTTTTTTTTGTTTTTTTTCTCAGTACTGGGGGTGGAACCCAGGGCCTTGCGTTTGCATGCTTTGTAAGTGCTGTACCACTGAACTGCACCCTCAGCCCATTTTTTTACTTTTTTTACTCAAGCCCAAGGTGGGCAGTGGGGTCCTGTTCCTAAGGGCCTCAGGCAAGGCCCTCCTCACTTCTGGGCCTCAGTTTCCCCATCCATAAAATGGCAGCTGGTAGAATAGCTCCTGGGGGGGCATCTCTGGCTGGGAGTGGAGCAGGCCACCCTGGGGAGCTCTCTGCCCAGGGGGGTACTGCTGACGAGGTGTCCCTGCCCGGCGCTGCAGGGGGGCCGACAAGGTGGGCGGGGACCACCTGTTCTGCTGGGGGAGGGGCTGCCTCAGCCCTCCTCTCTGGCTCAGGCCAGGGCTGCCTCCGGCTCTGGGCTGAGGGAGGCCTTGGGAGGGGTCGGCGCTCCTGAAAGGTGAGCTTTGGGGAGCGGGGAACTCACCATCACTACGCGCCAGACCTGTGCCCGACTAGGGGTAGCTCTGGCTGCTGTGCTAGGCAGTGCCAGGCGGTTCCCAGCACAGGCCAGGCCCTGGTCTTCAGGCACACCAGGAATATGCCCCAAAGCTCCAAGGAGCAGGAGGGGGAAGAGAGGACGCCCCGAAAAGGTGAAGACAAAGAGTCTCTTCCCTCACCTCCAAAACCTGCCTCTCCATTTGAAGAACGCCTGGGGTCCTTTTTGCTTCTGAGCTTTTGCCTCTGCTGTTGCTTCTAGCACCAATGCCCTGTTTTTCTAGTGTTGAACACCTACGCATCCTACAAGGCCCAATGCAAAAGTTCCTTTAACTTAAGGACTCAGGTATTCGGGACCTATGTTGAGTCATGGCCCAGATCACCCTGAATCACGTCGCTACCCATGTTTCAAGACCTCATGTCTTCCGAGGGCCTGGGCTGACTCCCTTCCCTGGCTTTGCCCCTCCTTCCGCAATTTTGCACGGAAGGGGAGGCAGGGGAAGACACGGCTGCGGGCAGCCTTTCCTGAGCTGCTTCTGTCCGCGCGCGCCGCTGCACCCACTTACCCCGCTGTGACCGGCGTCGCGGTGCAGCCAGCGCCGGCAGAGGCCACACAGGCCAAAGGCGAAAGGGCCTGCGCCGGAGCGAGCGTGGCCGCGGCCAGGCTGGGCGCCCAGTCCTGCGCCCCGGGACGGGGGCGGTGCGGGGTCCGGGGCCCCCCTCTCGGCCAAGGCCACCGCGCCGCACCCCTGGCGCGGACGCCACTCGGGCGCCAGGTCCCCGCCTGTCCCCGTGGCCATCCGAGGGCACCTGGTCCCGCCCCCGCCGGTGGCCCCGCCCCGGGGACCCGAACTTTCTTGGGCGGCGGTGGCCGGCGGCAGGTGAGCTGAGCAGCGTCCCGCCATGGGCAACAGCGCGGGCCGCCGAGACTTCGAGTGGGTCTACACCGACCAGCCGCACACGCAGCGGCGCCGGGAGATACTGGGTGAGCGCGGGCGCTGCGGGGCGCGGGCGGGGCGCGGCGCCTGCGGGGCGCAGATGCTCTGGGGTCCCCCGGGGGAAGGGGGTCCCCGCCGAGCGCCCGCGCGCACCGGGGTCCAGGGCGCAGGGAAGGAGGCGGAGCGCAGCGAGGCGCGCCTTTGGCCCAGGGGGACCCCCCCCCAAAGATTGTGCCAAGGATCCCATCTCTGTCCCGTGGCGCAGTCCCAGGGGGCCGCCCCTCTGTTACTGGGGTTGCGGGGTCCGGGAAGCTGGCGGCGAACCCTGGTCTTTGTGTTCTGTGTTTAAAAGGATTTAGACCCGACAAGTGAGGAGTTACAGACAAGATTTACTGTGAAAGATAGTTTGCCTGCAAGGAGGACCTACAGGGGGAAACGGAGTCACCTGGGGGAGTTCAGATGCACCTGGAAAAGAACTTGGGGAAACAGGCTGGGGGAGGAGGTGCGGAGGAGGAGCCCACCTGTCATCCCAGCCACTCTGGAGATGGAAGCAGGATGATCGAAAATTCGAGGCCCCAGGCAGCCTGCGCAATTTAGCCAGACCCCTGTCCCAAAATAAAAATGAAAACTGGGCTGGGGGTGGCGTGCAGCCCAGTGGTTGAGCCCTTGCCAAGTAAGTGTGGCCCTGGGTTCAATCCCTAAGTACCACAAAATAAATAAATAAACAAAATAAACTGACATAAGAATATTCCCCAGGGGAAAGAAAAGTCAGAGACAAGAGTACCTCACATAGGCAGAGGGCATTAGGAGTGGAAGAAAAGAGAGCGGGCACGTGGGCAGGGCATGCCCACGGTGACAGAACATTAAAAGCAGGAACTCAAGCTTTGCCTGGGAAACCCCTTTGATTAGTGATTATTTGTGAGGTAGGGTATATTGGAGCCTGGGGTGTTTGTTTTGTAAAATGACTTAATGAACTTGTTTGGCCTATTCAAAAGAATGGGTCAACAGACTGATGTCTTCCCTTGTGTATACTCAGGCAGCTATTGATCTCTGACTAGGATGTTTGTTTTTTAGTTTTTTTGTTTTTCTGCGGTACTGGGGGTTGAACCCAGGGCCTCACTCCTGCATGCTTTGCAAGTGCTGGACCACTGAGCTGCGCCCCCAGCCCATTTTTTTACTGTTTGAGACAGGGTCTTGCTAAGTTACGCAGACTGCCTCTGGTCTCGACTTGCGATCCTCCTGCCTCCTGAGCCGCTGGGATGACAGGTGTGTGCCACCCCACCTGGCTGGTGTGGTGTTTTTAGGTGCCCTCCAGTCCCACTCATAGCAACCTTATGTGTAGCCGCTGAAATGCCGCTAGCCACTAGACCATGCCGGCACTATTGTCTGTGCTTCTCTGCTATTCATAGAGTTTCCACTGGCTGAGTGTTCCGGGAGTGGGTTGCCGGGTCCTTTTTCCAAGCCCACAGCACCCAGTATTCCCAGGCGGCCTCCCATCCAAGGACTAACCAGGCTGACCCCACTTAGCTTCTGAGATCTGATGAGATCGATGCCAGGGTGGTCTGGCTGAGGATGAGTAGAGTGTGGGCCCCGTCAAGATGTCCTTCCCATATGCTAGGAGGACATCACGGCTTCACATGTCACAGCTGAAACAGGAGCCATTTTCAGTCCCTGTGGCCTCTAATTTGCCTGTTAATGTCTCAGCCAGCCTGCCTGACCGCCCCTTAGTTGTTCAGAGTTGTGTGAGGTCATTTTTACCTGCGTGGTCACTCTCTTGCGGGTTCGGTCTTTCTTGACAGCAGCCCTTCCAGCCACCCCCTTCCAGCCACAAACATGTGTCTTGGGAGGGCTCCCAGGCTGAAGGGGTCACACATGTAGACGTCTCTGAGATGCCACCCGATTTCCTTTGCAGCTGCAGGCTGCGGTGCCTCCTCACCCGGCCCCCAGCGAGGGCCATTTCCCACTTACACCCACACCCACTTGGGCTCACTTGTTAAATTTCTAATGTTCCATCCGATTTCCTTGTGGGCTTAATTTGCACTTATTACGTGGTGGTGGTTGTTGTTAGGTGCCGTCAAGTCGGTATCCAACTCATAGCGACCCTCACAGGGTTTTCAATGGCTGACTGTTTCGGGATTGCCTTGGGAGTGGATTGCCAGGTCCTTCTCCCATTTTTGTGGTGCTGGGAATTGAACTTGGGACCTCAGAGACTGCAGCGCAGCGCTCTACTAACTGAGCTAAATCCCAGCCCTTGCGCTTATTAGGTAATTGGTTTCAAATTTTGATTGGCCATCTAAATTTAGGTTGGTGTTTTGCTTGTTTTTGGAGCCCTTTGAATAGGAGGCTTTTAACCCTGGGTCTGCTGAGCATGTTACCGACATCTTCCCTGCCTCTGGTGTATCTTTTGCTGTCACAGAAGCGTGGATGTATTTTAAGTTCAGTTGAATTGGTTGGTCTCTTCCTTTAGAGGATTTCACTTTGGTATCTTCTTGACTTACCCTCAAACTATGGACACATCCCTCCTATTGCTAATAGGGAACATGGATCCAGAAAGCTGGCAGCAACCTCAGTCTTTGTGTTCGCTGTTTAGAAAAATTTAGAGCCAACACAGAAGTCACAGTACAGGCTGTAGCAGGGTTTATTGTGCAAGACAGCACAGCTTCCAGAAGTGAAGGCGGGCAACAGTGGCGAGCTATGCACACATCTGAGGTCAAATGTGATTTTTATATTTCAATTTGAGTTTTTAGGGGAAGGGAGACACACTTGACACCTAGAGTCTTGGTTTAAAATGGGGTAATGGGCTTCCTCCCCCACGTGTGTGTTAGCTTGCTGTGCTGCTGGGGGCTTGCGGGCTGCTGTGATGCTGAAAGCTATGCCACTGGTATTTTAGATACAGCAGGCACCTATGGTGGACAGGTTTCAGCTGAGCTTCCAGACTAAGACAGACTAGGGAGAAGGACGCGACAGCCCACTCCCAAAACAATTAGCCATTGAAAACCCTATGAATAGCAGAGAAGCACTGCTAAATATGTGCTGGACAATGAACTCCCCAGGCTGGAAGGCATTCAAGAAAGAACTAGGGAAGAGCTGCTTCATCAAAGTAGAGCCGATCTTAATGATAAGAATGGAGGAAAACCCCCCGGGACCTGCTTTTGCTGATGTGGCAGGACTCAACATGAGAAGAAACGTGGTGGTTGCAACACTGGGCTCAAACATGGAAAGATCGTATGCATGGCACAGTGTTGGGTCGTGTTTCATCCTGTTGTACGTGGGGTCACTGTGAGTTGGATTTGACTCAATGGCACCTAACAAAACAAAACAGTGGACTTCCTTGTTGTTGTTGTTGTTAGGTGCCTTCGAGCCGGTATCCAACTCATAGCGACCCTCATAGGGTTTTCAATGGCTGACTGTTTCAGCATTGCCTTGGGAGTGGATTGCCAGGTCCCTATCCCATTAATGGACTTCCTAGTGTTCTCAAAAGGATGAGCTCGTGAGTAGATGTTTCAAAGGTTAAGCATCTAGGCAGCTATTCATCTCAATTAGGGTGCAGAGTCCACTGAATAATGTTCCTTTTATACTGCTGGGGGGCGGGTCTTGATTTCACATCCCTTGTCATCATGAATGAAGCAGGCATCATTCTCAGTTCCTGGCTTTCTTCATTGTTTGCTTGTTAATAGCTCAACCTACCTGCCTAACATTTGCCCCTCGAGAGTTGGAACCCAAAAATCATTTAGGAAAATGGGCAACACATCTGCCTGTCTACTTCTGGCTGAGAAGGTGCTGTAGAGGGTTTAGCATTCTGTTGCATGAGAGCCAAAGGGAACACAGACAGACCAACAAATGGATCACATTAAACTTTGTGAGACACGAGTTTATTGGGGTTCTTTACAGGGGCGTAGGTAACCCGTGGACAGCCTTTACATATGGCTACATTAATGGGAAAAATCCTCCCCCAGAAGTTCCCATCAAGAGTTCCCAAAGCTGCGCCATCTTGAACTCCCTCCTGACATCAAGATGTCCCAAAGCTGCGCCATCTTGAACTCCCTCCTGAGTGGGCTTCCGCACAGGAGTGCCCTGTGACTCCCTGGCGGCCTCACGGGCAGCTGTACAGCAGATGGGTTTCCCCTAGCCTGCTGTTTACCTTCTATCTGTCATCTGTCTATGTGCGATGTCACTATATATGCCTCCGTGGAGAGTCCTGTGACCCTCCTCTCCTCCCTCTAGGAGGGAACGTTGAGACACGCCAATAGTCCCAGCTAACTTGTATATTTCTGCCCACTCTGTTGCCAGGATTTCAGGGCCACCCACCTCCACCGCTGCACGCATGCTGTGGGGCGTATGCCTGCCGGTCTGGTCCGGATGTTTGGACAGGCGGCGCTGCTGTGCACACAGATACTAAACACAATCCACTTGAGACCCTCAGGTGAGGGTCGCAGACTCCTGCGGCCCTAGGGATGACGGTGGAGATGGGAGAAAGGGAAAGCCTCAGGCGCTTTTGCCTTCCAGGACAATCACCCGTGTTGGTGGTTTCGGTGGTCATGAGGAGACAGCTGTTGCTTTGTTGGTGATGAGATGGAGAGCGGGTTCTTTCCTTGTTGATGGTCGCAGCAGGAGAGCATTCTTTCCTCACCGAAGGTCTGGGCGAGAGAGTGGGAAAGCTGTTTCCTCATCGGTGGTCTGGGCAAAAATGGGGTCTTTCCTTGTTGGTGGTCAAAGATCCGGGCCAAAAGGGTTTGGCCTTGCTGTTTCCTTGCTGATGGTCCGGGAGAGAGGAGGGGCAAAAAGAACTTGCTTAGCCGATGGTCTGGATGAAAAGGATGGAGCTGCCACAGCGTAGCTCCTTATATAGCTCGCCCACGGAATGGCCTGTACCAATCAGCTGAGTCCAATTGTCCAATCAGGTTTGGGGGATTTGTGAAGGGTTTTATACAAACGTGCAACCAAGTTACTTTCATTTTCCCTAGATTTCTAATTTATAAACCAGATATTCAAAAGCCGTTTTCCCTGTTTGGGGGTTTTTGCCAATTTCCTCC
The DNA here is from genome assembly GCA_007922755.1 of Pedetes capensis. Lineage (NCBI taxonomy): Eukaryota > Metazoa > Chordata > Mammalia > Rodentia > Pedetidae > Pedetes > Pedetes capensis. The sequence continues at coordinate 912 of VMDO01004481.1, read as the reverse complement.
CAATTTTTCCCTACACATGCCAGGTGTTTTGTATCCATACAGCCGTTATCAAGTCTAGCCCATGTCCAGTCTGGAGGAACCATGTCCACAACAGGGTCCCATTCTTGCTGATATTCAGGCCCAGGAGGATGGCCCAGGGACCCCAGATATACCTGAGTAGATTGTTGTAGAAGCAGTTGAGGCTGCGCCAACTGTAAAGGAGAGGAAACCCAGCTAATAGGAAAGGGCCAAATATCAACATTGTAATGGCCACCGTTATTCCTGGTATAACCCATTTCCACCATAGAGTCCTAAAAGCCATTCCCAGAGGGTCTCCCCAAAAGGAGGAGCATTGTCTGCCTTAGCCTGAGCTCGGCTTTGTAAGTCACACGGAACAGAAGAGACATTAGTGGTCTGTCAGAAATGTAGGCACATAACATTCAATGTTGTTAATGGCACAGCAGTGTGGGGCTATCTAGTAGGTGTTTCTGTTCTTAAGGGATTTTAGTTAGGGATAATGCAGTTTCTGTATTCTGGTATTTGGTACTTCTTCATTTACTTTTATTTTTATTTGTTGGTGGTACTGGGGATCAAACCCAGGGTGTCACCCATGCAAGGGCTCTGCCACTGAGCTATTTCCCCAGCCTGTTGTGAGGCTATCTAAAGCCATGCAGTTTTGTAGGACAGCTGTGCTCCTTATCTTAACTTCTGAGTCTAGGAGTGAGAACTCTTGAGCTGTAAAAGCATATTGATGGGTATAATCATTGAGACCCTGGCAGAATACAAAAGAATAACCATGCAGCTGGGTGTGGTGGCACACATTTGTAATCCCAGCGGCTTGGGAGGCAGAGCCAGGAGGATTGCAAGTTAAAGACCAGAGGAAGTCTATGTAACTTAGCGAGACCCTGTCTCAGGAAGTAAGGAAAAAAAAAA